>ML778987.1:547166-600143 GCA_009831015.1 Picea engelmannii
GATGCATTTTTTCCAAGCCCCTTTTTGCCTTATCTTTCTTTTATTTCTTTTTTACTAAAAGCCTTGACGAAGAGGACACTGCCTTGGCTTGGTGTCCAGAGATGACAACGTTACCCACTAGTATCTTCGCAAAAATGAGAGGGTGGGATCGTGATGAGACCCCCCTTCCTTTGGCCATGCAACCAAAGGTCATTGCCCTGGTTTGGTGACCAGATAGTGGCAATGTCATATCATTAAATACCTATGAACGTAATGGGCCAGTTCGTGATGAGACCTCCCATCCTCTTGGTTAGGTCTTTCATTTATTTATTTATCATTTTCTTAGGGTCCCTTAGTTTCTTATCGAGAGGCTTTTTATTGCCTTCTCGGGGATCCCCTGGGCGAAGCATCTCTAGGTTTTCTTTTCCTATGGCTTTTATCTTTTACCATCTTATTTTACCCCCTGGACCTTTAGCCCCTTCTTCCCACAAGACAAGATGTACCCTGGAAGGTCATCCTAATGGCCAGACTAGGGGGATGGGATGGATGAGCGGGGTATAAGATGAAAAAGTGATAAGATGGTGGGAGAGGACGATGGCTCTGCAAACCCCCCTTGGTGGCTAACCAAAACCCATGAATACCGCCTTGCTAAGTTGCCCCATCAATCACCCCAACAATGGTCAAGTGGATTAGTGTAAGATCCAAGCAGTCATCCAAAATGAAAGGAATCTAATGCATATATAAGAAGGTTATAATGATCAAATACGACACATACCATGATACCTCAGACCAATTACCTCATGGAGAAAGAGCCCTCTCCGATGCAAGTCCAGGCCGGTAGTGATGGAGGATGGTACTGCTGACAGGACAAATCTGGTTGAGAAGAAGAAAGATGGGCCCTCCATGGCCATGCTCAAGTCAATCTACTCTCGGTACTCCATGTCTAGGACCATGTGGGCCTCGAGACATGATCTCCTAGTTATCCCTAGATATCAGGGATAACATCTGGCTCCAACTCGGGGACAGGCGCTAACTATAGAGCGTATGATAACCTCAGCAATCTCTGGCATAGACCTGTGACCTGCTCACACTCGACAAAAGGGCATGAGCGACAAAAGACGGGGTGGTATTGCCACCCCGTAAAGCAATAGCATATAGTAAATGTGCATATAGGGAAGTAAGTAAATGTGCATATAAGGCAGTAAGTAAATGTGCATATAAGGCAATCATAAATGTAAATACAAAGAAAGATACTTACCTGTACTTACCTTCTGGCTGCATGTTGGTGTAGTCAAACAACCAATGTAGCCACTCCAACAATGCTCCCTGATACTTGCCTTTGTGCTTCATCATAAACCAAAACAATGATACATCAAGCACAAAAATGTCATGAGTTAGAATATACATCATATCATCAAAAGTCCCAAAATCTAACTCATGGAGGCGGGTGGGAGGGACAAAATATTGCCAGGTCCATCGCTGATAAAAGCACTCAATCCTATCCAAGAAAGGGGCATGAAAGATATAAGGTTCAGAAAACTGACTCGAAAGGCCTGTAGACTGGTTACCTAGGACATCCTCATGCTCTAAAGTCAAGGAAAGAATTGACAAAGGTTTAGTAGATGGCTGGAAAATCATCAAGAGAAGGTTGAAACATTTGTCGACAATAGCATTACCCAACCAACCCTTGGTGTCTAGGGTTTTCTCAGAAGGAAACTCAACATAAAAAAGGTAACTCCCAACTACACCTCTAATGGAAAAACTTGGCAAGGTAAAAGCAAGTGGTCGGGGTGAAAAGTCATGAGTAAGCTTCTTCAGGAAAAAAATGTCTTTACTTGTATCAAGAACTGAGCACAACGGTGGTTGGCAGTCATCTTCATAAATAGGGTCCAAATGCTCAGTATAGTACTCATCAAACATCTCAAGGTAGGACTGAAAATCATCTGCAAGATAAGGTACTAGGTCATCCTTGGTGTTCTGAAAGGTACAAGTAAAAACTTCATCTCCTTGTTGCCACTGGTCATAAGTAATCTGTTGTGACAATTGCAAGGGCAACAACTGAAGATGATCCTTCATGTCATAGATGGGATCTAGGTCATAACCAACTACATCCCACCTATGTCTCCCAACATGTATGAACTCATCGAAATCAACTATATCAGTATCAGTATCATAACATGCAGGTTTTGAAGATTCATCCTCCTCCTCTTTTTCATTACATGGTAAAGCATCATCAAAAATTATGAGAGGAGGGTAACTTACTGTTTCTTCTTGTGCAAGTACTTCGAGGACTCTGGTGTTTTCAGCATGTGTTGTTTCTTCATCCTCACAGACTGCTTCTTTATCTTCAATTGCACAGCAAGGGACTTCTACTTCGTCCAAGGCTTCCATTTCCTCTTCTTCTGTTGAATCAAGTAACACAGTATTATTAGAATTTTGAAGTGGAAAGAAACTAACATCATATTCACTTTGTTGTAAAGGAGAAATAGGTTCTTGGATGACTTCATCAGCGGGAGGAGCACAGGTGGATACTTCATCATTTTGTTCAAGTTCTTACTCCTCATCAATGTCTTCATTCGGCTGGTTGAAAACTTGTTCCCATTTTTCTTGCATATCTTCAAAGTTCCCATGGGAGACCAGTTTTATCAAGCTAAGAATGTCCATGGCATTGGCCCTGGTCAGGGAGAGATTCTTTTCAATTTGGATGGCCATATTGTGAGCTTCTGCAAGTGTTTTTGGATTCTTCTTACTTAGAAGGAAGCTCAAATGTCCCTGAAGTCCATTAGCATAGAGGTAGACAAGGCATTTATCTTCAGGACGATGGATCTGTGGAATCTGACAAAGTAATCTCTCGAACCTAAACCCAAAAAATTTGACAATCTCAGATTTTTCTTGTCTTATGCCTTCAAGCTCCTTCAACAATGATTGTATAGCTTCTATTTTCATGGTCCACTTTGCAAGAAAAATTTCTTCAAATTGTTCCATAGTAGTGATGCTGGAAGCTGGAAGGTTATCGTACCATCTTCTGGCCTCTCCATGCAAGGAGGTAGAGAAAAGTTTCATCACCACGTCCTCAGCCTCGTCGTTGATAGGAAAGTTTTCAAAGAATTTCCAAAATCTTATCATGTGAGATTCAGGACATTCTCCATTGATGCCAGCAAATCGAGGGAGGAAATCCTCATAACGAGGAGGCATTTTCCTAGGATATCCAGGGATTTCACTCATATCTAAAGGTCTATAGCTTCCTGGGACCCATTGTGAAGTCATTGTTGACTTCGTCATCAGTAGAGTCTCCAGATAGTTTTCTTGAAACTACCAAAGAATAGGGGGAAAAGATAGTGGAGTCGCCAGGTAATCTTACAAGAAATACTTCTAGAGAAAGGCTTACCAAAGGTTTGTCGTTGAGGAATATAGACTCAGCGTTCCCCGGCAACGACGCCAAAATGTTATCGCACAGTTTGTAGGAAGGGTTTAGGTTAGCTTGATTCAAGGTTTCAAACTGGCGTAACAGGAACTTCCCCACCCACTGTCACCTCGATGGGGAGCTCTTTCTATTTAGGAGGGCTAGTCCAAGGGAGACGCCCCTAGTAATCTCGGGTTTTGAAGGAGAAGGATCAAGGTTGAAAGCTTAAAAGGTTAAGGATAGGATTCCCTTCACATATTACTGCCCAAAGGATGATAGTCAAAGAAGATATTCCACTGATAAGGGCACCTGTTTGCGAGACAAGACAAATGAAACTAAAATGTGTTGCAGTGGTTAGTACTTCAAATATCAATGACTATATTCAACATGTATATGAGCATTAACAGATGCAATTATTGACGAAGTCAATGAATGCTAAACAAAGACAAATGACTTATATCACTTCTTCAATAAATGCATAAAGATATGGGCATTCAATGTACACAATTAATCCTTGTTATATCACAATACAAATCTGCTCATATATATTGTTGCTGCGTCACAATGCAGAAATAAGGTGACGTCAGCCCTAGATTTAGGTCAAAATTATAGACAATGAGAAGGACGTTTTGTCAATTAAGCTTGCAAAGGTAATTAATGACTCAAAGCATATTTAACCAGGTGATAAAGGTCACAACGTTTCAAGCCAAACAAGAGATCAAACAAGTGTGACGTCACCTATATATTTTCTGTTTTAGGGTTAGGGTTAGCTAGCCAAGAAGTGGACGTTTTAGCTAAATCAACCAATGAAAATTCTTGAAACCTCTATGGCTATGATAAGGTGACTCAGCCGCGACTTTTAGTCCAAACACAAGTCTAATTTAGGAAAGACGTCATCATCATTAGGGTTAGTTCTAGATGCTAGGATTAGACGCTAGGTTAGTTAGGGTTTCAAATAAAAAGGGGTTTGAAAGAGAGTTTAAGTACAAACAAGCTCAAAGGTGTACTTCTAGACTAGTGCCTTGGGTTAATGGAGTCAAGTGGAGTGAAACTAATGGCTTGGAAAGACTTAAACTCAAGGACAAGAGGATTAGGGTTTGATGGTGCTGCTATGGCAGGGCCACCAAATCAAAACCCTAAGAAGAGAAGGCTTATTTAGGTGTAGCTAAAGCTAGGCCTAATGCTTGCTCTTCTTTCCTTAAGACTCTTTTGGAAAAACGACTAGCTAATAAACACAAACCTATGGCTGAAAAGTGTTGTTTAGAAGACAAGGCTTTTCATAACCCTAGAAGCAAATCCTAGGTGTAAAACAAATTAGGCCTAGGACGCCTTCTTTCTTCAATTTGTGTTCAAAGCTAACTCAAGAAAAGAGAAAGTCTAGTGTAGCTATGACTAGGCTAAAACCTCTCTAATCAAATGGATATAAGCTTTTACCATGGGGACATGAAGCCACAACCTACTTGTGTGTTGTCTCCCTAGGGTTCTAAAGATTAAGCAAATAATAACAATGTAACTATGCATGCAAGATATTTAATCAACAACCATTCATTCAATAAGTTTTGATGAGAAAACACTTACAAATTCATGAAGAAGCATAATCATACCCTAGTTGTAAACCTTCCAATAATAAATAGCACCATATGCCAAAAGATAATCCTCCAAGAAGTTGCGCCTCACTCCAAAAGACAAGAAAAACCAAGACAAGAGCTAAAGAAGTCACTCTCACAAGAGAGCAAGTTGTGTTATGTTCAAATGAGGGTAAAACGTCCTCAATATATATGATTCTCATGACCTTTAATTAACAAAATAGGTCATCAAAATAGCCGACAAGGTTAACATTACATTATTCAATTATTTGTCACTTTAAATGCCAAAAATGTCAAAGTAAACCTAAAAATGGAGACGTCAGGCCCCTAGAAGGGAGACGTTGGCCCTTTTTGGGCATGATCAGCATCCAAGGAGCAAAACGTTGGCCTCTCTGGGGCTCCTGCAACCTGTCACACGTGCCAAACAAGCCCAGTACGCTGCCACATGCTCCAGAAATCGTCCAGCTTGCCTTGGTGGCGTCCTGATCATCAAGACCATCGTCCCATCTGCAAGGGGTTGATCCCCATGAGTCAAAACTCTGCCAAATATGTCCTGATGAGGGTGTCCTTCTTATTCTCTATGAAAGGGCTCGTCATAATGCTATATTGGCTCTACCATCCCAACAACCATCTAATGGTCTCTTCAGCCCCATGGAGGTCCGAGCTAATCTTCTCCCCATGTGCACCGATCCTCTGGTACCTGACCGTCGGGCATGGTCCTGCACATCAAAGACTACGCCCTCCATGGGATCATCAGTCCTAGACATCATATAAATGTAAATCATATCTCATCATTAAATTTATCAAAAATATGCATGAAATCCCTAACAAATCATCTAAGAGCTCAAAGACATTACACAGATCTACTATACAAAGCTAAGGAAACCAACAGGACCACCTATTGGGCTAATACCCACAGGAAATGGAAAGTTTCCTCAAAGAATCATTCAAGCCATGTGTAATGTAGTGATATGGTTTTAGGGATGTCCTGTCATAGTCAGACCAAGGGCTGGTGTTGTCTGTGGGTGCCTTTGTAGGAGGCGAGCTGTACCCGTCATGGATGCATTTTTTCCAAGCCCCTTTTTGCCTTATCTTTATTTTATTTCTTTTTTACTAAAATCCTTGACGAAGAGGAAACTGCCTTGGCTTGGTGGCTAGAGCTGACAGTGTTACCCACTAGTATCTTCGCAGAAATGAGAGGGTTGTCTTGTGATGAGACCCCCCTTCCTTTGGCCATGCAACCAAAGGTCATTGCCCTGGTTTGGTGACGAGATAGTGGCAATGTCATACCGCTAAATACCTATGAACATAATGGGCTGGCTCGTGATGAGACCTCCCATCCTCTTGGTTAGGTCTTTCATTTATTTATTTATCATTTTCTTAGGGTCCCTTAGTTTCTTATCGAGAGGATTTTTATTTCCTTCTCGGGGATCCCCTGGGCGAAGCATCTCTAGGTTTTCTTTTCCTATGGATTTTATCTTTTACCAGCTGCTTTTACCCCCTGGACCTTTAGCCCCTTCTTCCACCAAGACAAGATGTATCCTGGAAGGTTATCCTAATGGCCAGACTAGGGGAATGGGATGGATGAGTGGGGTATAAGATGAAAAAGTGATAATATGGTAGGAGCGGACGATGGCTCTGCAAACCCCCCTTGGTGGCTAACCAAAAACCATGAATACCGGCTTGCTAAGTTTCCCCATCAATCACCCCAACAATGGTCAAGTGGATTAGTGTAAGATCCAAGCAGTCATGCGAAATGAAAGGAATCTAATGCATATATAAGAAGGTTATAACGATCAAATACGACACATGCCATGATACCTCGGACCAATTACCTCATGGAGAAAGATCCCTCTCCGATGCAAGTCCAGGCCGGTAGTGATGGAGGCTGGTACTGCTGACAGGACAAAGCTGGCTGAGAAGAAGAAAGATGGGCCCTCCAGGGCCATGCTCAAGTCAATCCGCTCTCGGTACTCCATGTCTAGGACCATGTGGGCCTCGAGACATGATATCCTAGTTATCCCTAGATATCAGGGATAATAGGATCCACCCGGATCCCTTGATGCGAAACGATAAAACCTAGAAGACGACCGACTTCTATGCAAAAAATGCATTTCTGAGGATTTAAACGTATACGATAGAACCGACAGCGAACAAAAATGGCTCTGAGGTGGGTAGGGTGATCGACTCTACGCATAGAATGAGCTGGTAAATCGTCCAAATAGGGTTGAACGATATGCTTAATATCATGAAAAGCATAAGACATAGCACGTTGAAAAGTTGTGCCCGCATTCTTAAGACCAAAAGGGAGTTTCCTATAGGCAAAAGTACCCCAAGGAAAAATAAAAGAAGTTTTATGTTGATCCTCAGGAGCAATGTTAATTTGATTATAGTCGGAGAAACCATCCATGAGAGAGAATATTTCACTTTCGGTGCAGTCATCGACAATCTGATCGACAAAGGGGGTAGGACAGTTGTCCTTGGGACAAGCTTTGTTAATATCCCTATAATCAACACATACACGAATACTGTCGCCTTTCTTTTCAATCGAGACAGGATTGGAAACTCATTCTGTAAGAGCCATCGGATAAATAAATCCATCTTTTAGAAGTTTTTCAACTTCAAGCTTGACAACAGCCACTTTACGTGGGTGAACTGGACGAAGGCGTTTCCGGACGGGTTTAGCGTCGGGGTATGTCTTTATCTCATGTACAACAATAGCAGGGTCGATACCAGGCATCTCTTCGTAACTCCATGTGAAGATGTCACAGAATTATTTGAACAGAGACGTATAGGTGACGATTTCGTCAGAAGAACACAAAGCTCCAATATGGACATTTTCGACTATCCCAGGTTTAATGGATATGTCAATGGAAATCATGGGCGAGATGTTACTTAAGTTCCCTTCAACAAACACATCGTGTGAAGTCGTGGGAACTATCGAAATGACAACAACGATCAACGGAGTCGAAATCTGTTGGTAGTTCTCAAGATTTTGTTGCTCCAGAAAAAGTATGGAACGATGATGTCCATCATCCCAAGGGTGGTCCTCCTTGACGGACATGATCATCTCGTCAGTGGGAAAAATAACATGAAAAGGATCGGGGGACAACTCATCAAGAGAGGGGGTAGAAGGTGTTTTCGATTGAATGGCCTGATAAGCAGACTCAACCGGACTTAACGACATTGCGTCGCCAAAACGAAGATGATCTCCAGGGTCAGGGACAATCCAAGGGTTATGTGACGTAGGAAGTTCGTGAGGCACAGTGGAGATCATGTTGATAGAAGAAACTGATAGGCATGGAACATCGGGTGGTGGAATGGGAAAAGTACCCATTAGCAAGGAGTCCTTTAGAAGGCCGACAACGACATTCTCATAACCCAGTGGGGTTTTAGCAATAAATGACACGTTGCCAGTACGGGTATCAGAATTGAAGAAGGCAAGTTGGTCAATGGTAAAAACCTTTCCTTGATGAGGGAAACGTACTACATGGAAAAGTGTCGACACCACGGTGCGCATGGAATCGATCCAGCTACATCCAAGAAGAAGATTATAATCAAGGGGAGCGTCGAAAACTTCCACTTCTACATGGACCGTCTTACCTTCTAGTGTAATGGGCAACGAAGGAAGAACACCATAAGGCTTAAAAACAGATCCATTGAAGGATTTAAGAGTGTTTTGTGATTCATTCAAGGGAGGAGAGCCAATGGCTTTCCAACAAGCAAAAGACATTACACACGTAGAGGAACCCTCGTCGATAACAGTTCGGCAAATGTTATTTTCAGAGACAACAACTTGTATCTGGAACGCGAGTTGAGGGGGTAACCGTGGAATGTGATCATCTAAGTCAAAGACTATGAGATTTGTATCTGTCAGGTCAAACGAAGACAAGAAAGATACCAATCAGAGGTCCAAGAAACTCATAAGGGGCAATCAAACTGATCTGGGCAGTTAAAAATGCCAAAACTCAAATCCAAATTTTTGAAAAAGGGTGTTCGCAGGCAGGCAATATAACACAGTGCGAGAATCGCTGATTCCCGGAGGTGACCCTTGAGAAGGGTGCGAGAACCTCGCACTGAAACCTATAGGTAGAGTGCGAACTCTACCTATTCTTGCAGGCTGCAATGAAGTGCAGTGCGAGAATTCGTAAACATAATCAAAAATTTGAAAAATGAAGCAAAATTCAAAAAGGCTTCTGGACCCAGAGGGTCTATCAGGATATCCTGAAGACTTAGAGATTGATAAAATAAGAGAAAAGTGAAACCAGAGAAAATGGCCATAGAAAAATACCAAAAAGAAACAAAGAAAATGGGATTGTCCCCAGTGGAGTTGCAAATTTTGTTATTGGATAAATCTGTAAGTGCGGACAAAAACCAATCTCCCTAGATCCATCTGGATCTAGAACAAAGAAAGACAGAACATGACTCTTTCCCTAGATTCTAACCATTGAATTAAATAGGAGGCAAGAACAAAGAACATACCTTATGATCGCCTCCTTTGGTCTTTGTTGCTCCCTCTTCACTCCAGTGCTCTCATACAATCAAGATCAAAACAATACAAACCAATTGAAGTGAAGAAAGAACAATCTATTCAATAGTCAATCTATGTATATGATCAAGGAATTATACAATAAAGTGGAACTAGCTTTATGGGAAAGGGACATATTACTGTATCATATTAATGGAAAGTAAATATTACAACCTGAGCCTTGATGTTGCAAACTTCCTTTCGATGGCCCTTGGCTCCAACACACACACTTGCTCACTTGCATGAAGAAGATCAACCACCTTTGATAAACTTGTTGGAGTTTCCTAGCTGCTATAGCTTCAGTCCTTCACACAATCTTTCACCAATTCTCCAATGAATCTTGTTTAACCTTGTTTTCTTAACCTTTTCCATGATAATTCACTCAATATATAGGAGAGAATGAATTAGTTACTTGGATAAGAATGATCCCAAAATATCAGGGAATCCAGTACTAAGATAACCATTCGAATGCCATCTCATCCTTCTAGAAGATTCCCTTCTAGAAGCTTCGAGAATTCATCTTTTTCCTTTCTTTAGAAAGAGTTAGCACCCTAGCAGTTCAACATAGTGCAAACTTCTCGCACCCTAGCTTAAGGCAACCTGCGAGAATCATGCATTCTCGCAGGCAAATATACTAGCAGCCTGCGAACATTCCTCAAAAATGTGATTTCTGCAAAGAGATGAAGGTAACTTTTCTCAGGAGAAATTTCTAATGAAGAGCCTAAGTACACTATCATCAATACATCATCATGATGACCAAAATCATGGGTAACACACGTGGTGGCCCTTGTTTGGGCCACGTGTCACCAATCCATTCGCCACAATTCCACGTGTCAAGAAATGATTCGACCATCCAACTGCTAACTATCCTCCAACTCAGCCCTGCCACGTTAGTGTACAACTCTTCCACGTCATCATACGACCCTTCCACGTCAGCATCCATATGGACTGTACGAACTGTACAGTCAACAATTTTTTTTTGCCTATTTGGCGATTTGAACAGAATGCGATATATCACTCATTCGACATTTGTTTGAGCCCGAATGAGTTGCATTGGGTTCGTGACGATGAGGCCTATGCACCGGTTTGATTTGAAGTGATTCTGAGCACTTTGAATTTTGAGCAAAATTTGATCCCCTGGATCACACCTCCCCATTGGAAAGCTTTTGGACCTCCAAAAGTCTATTTTTAGTCTATTTTAAGATGAGGGTATAGTTCCCTCACCTTTCCAACCTCAATCCACTTGGCTTTTCTTGGATTTGTGCAATTAAGACCAATTCGAATATATTCCACATTTCCTCATTTTGAAGTTCTCATTCTCTTGTCAAGGATTGTATCTTCATGTAGTTTTGTAAGATATTCTGGGGAGAAATCATCTATAGAAGGAATCTGCATATGTTCTCCTTGATCATCAATCAAAGGAGGCTCATACAATTTCAAATTCTCAACATTAACAACTGCATACATTTGCATATAAAGAGGCAAATCCAAATGGAAGGCATTGTTACCAATCTTGTCAAGAATTTTGGAAGGACCATATCAAATTGGTTTTAGTTTTTAACCTTCTCCTTTAAGCCTCTCCTTACTAATGTAAATCCAAACTTCATCTCCAACTTGGAAACTGTGATCAACACGATGCTTGTCATGTCTTGTCTTGTACTTGGCTTGACTTCCAACTGTTCTTGTACCATCTGATGTATCGACTGAATTTGTTCAATGAACTTTTATGCCCTATCAATGTCATATTGACCTTAAATAACAATATCTTTCCCAAAGATAAAATCTAAAGTAGATTTGGGAAAATAACCAAAACATGCTTCAAATGACGATGTTTGAGTTGAAGAGTGCTTAGCCCGGTTGTAAGCATGCTGAATGTAGTGTAAATTCTCATCCCAAAGTTTAGGATGCTTGTTGTAATAACCACGAGGAAGATGCACTACTGTTCTATTTACCACTTCTGTCTGACCATCGGTTTGTGGATGAAAAGTTGCGCTTTTTTTCAGTTTGGTGTCCATGAGTGCCCATAAACTTGACCAAAAGTTTCCAATAAATCTAGAATCCTAATCAGAAATAATGGATTTAGGCAATCCAAAATGTACCCAAACATGCTGAAAGAACATTTGTGTCATTTGCTCAGCTGTAACCTGCTTCTTACATGGCATCAAAATACACATTTTTCTAAATCTAGCAACCACAACATAAAGATAATCATGATTTCATTTAGACATAGGTAGACCTCCTACAAAATCTATAGAAATACTTTCCCAAGGACGATAAGGAACCGTAAGTGGTGTATAGAAACCCAACTTTCAATTGCTAGGTTTTCTTGTGGCACATAATGAACATCCTAGAACATATCTTGAAACACTTTCATTCATTTTAGGCCAATAGTGGTACCTTTGCAAATTAGCCACCGTCTTGCCTACACCAAAGTGACCAGCAATAAGAGAAGAATGGGGTTCTCTTATTATGTTGATTCTTTCACCCTGTGGAATACATAGCTTGCCAATATGATACAAAAGATTATCATGCACATGGTAATCCAATTCCTCAACATGGTTAGAATGACACAAAGTTGCATATACTTCTTTAAAATCAGCATCTAAAGCATATTGCTCAACATAGCTCTCATGCATGATAGGACTATGCTTAAGAATAACTAAAGCACTAATAATAGGCCTTGAAAGCATATCATCAACTTTATTATAAATTACCTTCTTATACCTTATGACCAAGTGGAAATGTTGTAGAAAACACATGCATCTGAAGTGCCTTGCTTGTTGTAGCTTTGTTTGTGATTGTAAGTATTGCAGTGGTTGATGATATGTGTGGACAATGGTTTCTTTCCCCAACAAATAATGTTTCCATTTTTTCACACTTTGCACCAATGCATACAACTCCTTATCATAAGTAGGATAGTTAATCACGGCACCATTAAAAGTTTTAGAATGAAAACAAGTGGGGTTACCATGTTGTAACAAGACTGCTCCCATTGCATAATTTATTGTTTCAGTTTGGATTTCAAAAGGTTGCCTCAAATTCAAAAGTGCAATAACTGGAGCTGAACTGATTCTCTCCTTCAAAGTATCAAAATCCTTTTGTTGCTTGCCTCCCCATTGAAAAAATTGCTTGACACTTGTCACTGCATGTAATGGAACTGCAATTGAAGAAAAGTTAGCAATAAACTTTCTCCAATATTGGGTTGCTCCCAAAAAACTTCTCACCTCTGTCACATTGTTGGGATTGGGCCATTCCAATATGACTTTGACCTTGGAGGGATCAATTTTCAATTCGCCTCCACCAACAATATGCCCCAAGTAGATAAGTGAAGTTTTTCCAAACTCACATTTGGACATCTTCAAAAGCAACTTTTCTTTTCTCAAAACTTCTAAAACTTGCTTTACATGCTTAACATGCTCTTCATGAGATTTGCTAAAAAACAAAATGTCATACAAATAGACAATAACACAATCATAAAGAAAATGCCTTAAGACATCATTCATAACTCTCATGAAAGTAGCAAGAGCATTACAAAGTCCAAAAGGCATTACCATCCACTCAAACAAACCTTGCTTTGTTTTGAAAGATGTCTTCCATGTGTCTCCTTCGGTAATCCTGATCTGATGATATCCGCTTCTCAAATCCAACTTAGTAAAATACTTAGTATCTTTCAATTGATCAAGAAAATCATCAATTCTAGGAAGAGGATAGTGATTCTTTACTGTAATCTTGTTCAAGGCCCTAAAATCAACACACATACACCATGTACCATCTTTCTTTGGCACTAACACAATTGGAGATCCACATGACGATGTGCTTGGCACGATGACCCCTTTGTCAAGCAACTCTTGTATTTGTTTTTTGATTTCAACATTCTCCATGACTAACATCCAGTACATACCAATGTTTGGAAGAGGACAATCTTGTTGCAATTGTATTTCATGTTGGATACCCCTTCTTGGAGGTAATCTCTTTAGTTCCTGAAACATCTCATCATATTGATTAACAACCTCATATAGATCAGATTTCAAATTTGCATCACAACCTTGAAAAAATTCGTTTTCAATATCATCTTTGGGTTTAATCATCAAGAGAACAAAATTCTTGCTAGCATTGACTAATCTCTTCATTTGTCTCGCATTTACAAGTGGCAAATTCATCTTCTTCGTATGTGCTCTAACAATGTAATCAACTCCATTTTTAAACAAGTGATACTTATTCTCATGACGATGAAAAATGGATTTTCTATCATATAAATATGGGCTTCCCAACACAATACCATAGATATCCAAAGGACTAACATCAAGTTCTACCTCATCTATAAAATTTGCAGTGATAGCAAACCTAAGTTTACACCTTCTTGTCACCTGCAATTTAGCATTATCACATATCCAACCAAGAGGGTATGGTTTAGGATGTGGAATTGTTTCCAATTTTAATTTCTTGTCAGTGTCTTTAGATATAAGGTTGGCTTGAGATACAGTATCAAAAAGAGTATCTATCTTGGTATGCTTTGAAACAACCCTTATGTGAAAAAGTTATATTCTTTCTTTTTCTTGTCGAGTTTCAATCAGATTACTATTACTTGAAGAACTAGTACTTGCAATAGATCCCTTACCTTGATAACCCATGGTTGTAATCTTTGTTTCATCACTCGAATCATAACCTAAATCATGTTGTATGGTTGCAGCAGTCTTTGACTTCCCTTTGTTGCCAAACTTTTTGGGTCTTCTTTCAGGATGAAGTTTCCAACAATGGTCTTCATCATGGGCATCTTTTGAACAATGTTTGCATGCAAAATTTTCTCCCTCTTTCTTAACAACAACATTCTTTTTGCCATTTCCCTTGAACTTCCTCTTTCTTTTTTCTCCATGACTGAAAGGCTTCTTGTTACCCTCATGAGTTTCATTCCTTCCTCTGGCTTCCAAATGAGTTTCCTGAACACAAACTTCATCTAGATTTGAAGGGTTAAACATGAGTATGGTATGTCTCAAATAACAATGTAAAGCTCCAATGTATTTGAGTAAAGTTTCTTGAGAAGACAAATCTACTCCCAAAACCAAAGCTCTTCTCCTAAATTCTTGAGTAAATCTTTGCACATTTTTCCCTTTAGTTTGTCTAAATTTTTTCCAATCCATAGTAGCTTTTTTCATATATGCCAATGGGTAAAATTGTTTTTTAATTGCAACAATAAAATCATTCCAAGAGGTTAAAATTTTACCATGTTTCTTCACGTCCTCTTGAGTCTTGGATTCCCACCAAATGAGTGCTGCACTATCCAATCTTAAAGAAGCAAGATGAATCTTAGTTTCATCATATTGAATTTTTTGTATCCTACAATACACCTCAATCTGACGAATCCAGTTATCTAATTTCTCAGCATTTACCTCTCCATTATACATTGGCAATTCGAATTTAATATCAAGCTTTAACAAAGGAATTTGTGGAGGATTTTTACCATGTCCCTTTGGAGAATTTGGAAGAGTTCTTGAACTTGTAGAAGAAGAAGAAGATGGAGGTGAGGGAGGTGGAGAAGCACCATTCCCTCCATTTCCATTTGGAATTTTATCACCATTGTCTCCCTTGTGCTTTGAAGGGTTGGAGCCTGTACCTTCCAACCTTGTATTCCTTTCTTCTATCAAGACTTTCATCATTTCTCTCATTTCCATGAAAGCCTTTCTGATATATTCATCTTCTGTAGGAATATTTTCATGACTCTCTTCATGAGCCATACTTGGTGAATGCCTCCTTGAAGCTTGAGGTGATGATATAGTTTTTCTTCTTGAAGGATGAGAACTTGGCTCTACAATTTGACTTTCTCCTCTTGTGATTTTCAACCTTGTGAGCATCAGAAAACAAAACACTTGCAAATAATCAAGCCTTCAAAAACCTAAGCTCTGATACCAACATGATCTGAAAATGATAAAGGCTTGTATTCTTGAAAATATTTGCAAGTTTTAATTCAAGTGTTATTATGCAAATGGATCAATTTTGCAAACATAAATTTTATAGAAATTACACATTCAAGATGCAATAATAACCAGAAAAAACACAGTGAACAATAAACACATAACACAACAAATGATAAAGGATTTCACCCCTCTCTTGGGCTACATCTCCTGGTCCATCTTCCAATGGATATTTTATATTATTTTCTCAAAGTGATAAAATATGTTTTTTACAATGCTCAAAATTCCAAAGAGTTGGCTCCAATGGCTTCAAAACGTCCAAAAACCCCTAGCTGGGATTTTTCGGCACTTGATTTGGCCAAAAATTGAAGAAGATAGGCTTCCTGGAAGTTCCCCTTCAAGCTTGTTGTCTCTGGGTCGACAAATTGCAACTCTGTGTGTCCAACCTAGATCACACGCTCAACTCCATGCTAAAACCTATCACTAGGTGCATAACTAAAAACCATGTGAACTGTAGGACGGTTAGGGCGCCTAGCCCCTAACCGCCAAACCATTGGGCATGTGGCTTACCATACGAACGCACCCGCACAATAGAAAGGGCCAAGGTTTAAAACTATGGTAACGCGCCAAGTGTCAAGCGCGCGGGCTCCGAATTCATTTGAAAAAAATGTGTGTGAGTGGTGGTTATATGGTAAACAATATGTGACTGGGGACCGGGGCTTAGCCCCAGCCCGGACCACGCCCAACTATTACATATTTTAAACTCAAATAAATTTTAAACCATTGATATGTTAAGAACCAATGGTGGGCACGCCGATTGCGCGACCCTTCCCAAGGCTCTTCCCCTACCCAAAGGTTGCGAGGTCGAGTCCTGCCAACTTTATAAATTTTAACCATTACCCAAGTGACATGTGGCGACCCTTGTTTGGGCCACGTGTCACCAATCCATTCACCACAATGCCACATGTCAAGAAATGATTTGACCATCCAACTTCTAACTTTCCACCAACTCAACCCTGCCACGTCATTGTATGGAACTTCCACGTTAGTGTACGGCTCTGCCATGTCATTGTACGACCCTGCCACATCAACATCTGTAAGGGCTGTACGGATTGTATAGTCAACAATTTCTTTTTGCCTATTTGACGATTTGAACAGAAAATGATATCTTAGTCATCCGATGTTTGTTTGAACCCGAACGAGTTGCGTTGGGTTCGTGACAATGAGGCCTACACACCCGTTTGATTTGAAGCGATTCTGGGCACTTTGAATTTTGAGCAAAATTTGATCCCCTGGATCAACCTGTGAGCTGGTTCATCTCCCGAAGTCGATCGACCCTAGACCAGGAGGTCGTGCAACCCCAAGGGTGATAAGGGGGTATGCATCACAATGCCTCTCACAGAGGTAAAGGTACTAGCAAGACCCCCATATATGAATATATCCCTAGAAATATCTCAGATGCTAAGAAGGTATTAGAGGGATATCTATGAAATCAACTTCGTGCGACCTCATGCTTAGCTTTGGTGTGAGGAGAGCCTCCTAACGTCACTAATTATACAATGGACTTCACCACTCCCTTATTGAGACACATATTTTGAGTTTAATATCCTTGGAGAAGTTTACTCACAAAATCATATTCCAAGACTTTATATCTTAAGCTACTTTGTGAACCCTGAAAAATAAAATCATTTCTAATCAATTTTAAATTTATGAGCATTACTTTTAATGGCTTTGTTTACTCAAAATATGTGGTCGAGAAACTGATGATGTTATGACCGAGAAAATCAAATAAATGAATATGAATATAAATCTAAGTCCTAAACTTCAATTCTCAAAAAATGATAAGCTTTTCACAAATGAAACTTTCAATTCAACCATGCAATTTCAATAAGAAGAAATCTCTCTATACATGTATCAAGACCAATAATAAACAACCCAAAAGAGAAAATTCCAAAAATCAAAATATATTTTTTATATTTTCAATATAAAGAATGAAAATGCAAGTACTGAATAACAACTTGATATATAGACCCTACTGTAAGCAAGAAGAAAAACCAAGCGCGATACTCGGAAGAAAACACTCAACCCAAGATGCAAGGACAACCAATGAAAAATATGATGAGAAAGGAAAAAACCGCCTGAAAATTCAACCATAAAAAGGTTTCCTATCACTCTTCAATCACTCAACAATTAGGACATAGACCCAAGAAGACTAAAAAACCATCAAAACTCACCCAAAAAACACCAAACTCAACAAGCAAGATAAAAAAGTTGAAAACCCATGTATATGTATTAAAACATTTCCAGGGTAAGGATAAGGCCAAGAAAATCAGATACAAAGTAAAAATAAGTTGTCAAGCAATCAAGCGACAAGAAAAATGAGCCTACGAGAGAGCAATCAAAGGAGAAAAACACTCCAAACCCAAAAAGGAAGATTAAATCCCTAGTATGGTCACCAATTATATTACGAGGAAAATCACTCTATGGCATGGGGTAAACCACAATAGATGGAATGACTGCAGAAATCGACTCTAATCCCAAGTATGATGTATAAATGTAAATGCTAACAAGACAAGAAAAAGAGCCTACCTCGTCCGGAAGTTTGATGAAGACCATCATTGAGCATGTGATCCAAATGTTTATACCTGTGACCTGTCCTCAACAACCAAGAAACATAAGCATATGGTGATAATATAGAAAGTTAACACATATAGTATCATAATCCATTAATATTCATAACAAATATTCCCATGGAATAAAAATTCAAATATTTGCAAGACATTAATTGGACGAGAAAAGAGTATTTCCAATAATATGATCAACATAAGTGTATGAGTGAAAAAATTTCATGTTGGCACCTCTCGGAACCGAGAAACTAAGTCCCTTCACCTCCACCACTTCAATCATCCACTAAAGGCAAGCTCATACAAGAGAGACAATGAGGTTCTCCATCAAGGAGGGAAGAGATTGGGGGCTCAAAAATGTGTTCATACTTTAAAGGACAAATGGATGTAGACTTAATATGAAGTGAATAATTTCTCCAGAGTAACTTTTCTCTCAAAATTTGAATTCTCTCATTTTCCACAGCTTGGATATGGCACGTTTTATAGCCTTCAAATGAAACTTAAGGGTCGAGTCAGAACATTTCCAGTATATGGAAGGTTAAGGATTATTGATCTCGTGACGTGACATAGAAACCTAACAATTTTTTTTATTTTGGGCACAAAAACCAATGTACACGAGTTGTAATGGTATGGTGCAACCTCGCGTATGCATGTTGTATAGCTCTTTGGGTGTGTATATGTGGAAAAATATGATTTTTAGCTTTGGGAATTGCAAAAGAGGACTTCAAGAATCCATAGGGAAATGAAAAATGCCTTTTGAGAAAGTTGCACGGGGTTAGGAAAATCTTGCTATAACAAGCCTCTTTCCCTTAACGATTTAACAAGTTAAGTCAATGGGTTGACCAACTCTCATGATTACACTATCCCTCTTGATCTTTATATGGAGAAGGTTTGTGGACATGCGAGTCAACCTTGGTATAGTTTGGGACTTGTCCTTCACAAATATGACCTCCCCTCGGTTCCATACTAGAGAGTGATTGAGATTCTTCATGATATCCACCTAATGTTTGACATTTCCTTTTTTTGGCTAATAACCAAGCAAAAGGGAAGGTTTCCAATTATTGATGATCTCTTGAGATGGTTGCATTGGATCTTTGATTTCACCTAGCAACTGCATCCCTTAACTAGTTAGTAGGGTAGGCATGAATAATATCTTTGAGTATTTAGAATGCATTTTCGATCTCCATGCATAATTGTGTTTCATTCATGTGCTTACTTTCCTGGATTTTTCGATTTTCCTTATGCATTTAATTTTTGTAAACTATGGTGGTAGATTTGTCCCAAATTTTATGTCATTTGCTAGTTTCCATGATTTCTAGGTCATAGGTCTATAGATATTTTGGAGTTTGAAAACACTCTCACATAGAAAACATGTCCCTCAATAGGAACCATAAGTTACCCCATCTAGGGGTGGCACTTTCAAATACCATGGTGAGGGTATCTTGTTGTTGATTGCAAGAGAATTCATGGTCATCTTTGACAAATAAATATAGAATTATTCATTGATATCCATTAGATTCATGATTGTGCTAGCTTAGTTGTGGTGTAGCTCACTTTCATCGGCACTACTAAGATGACATATGCACTATGGTAGGATATGGTTCTAAGCTACTTGATTTGACATTCCATGTATTGAAACCTATTTGGACATGATGATATAATCTTTTAGCTCATCATAAAGTGTTAAACACCTAACAATTACTCTTTGGCATTTCATAATGCTATATGGTTTTACTGCTTGCCTCGTAGTACATTGGGGAATATGTTTTCTCTTAGAAGTGTGTCATCTCTTGTCTAAGTTGTATCACTAGGTGTCTACTCTTAGAAGTGTGTTATCTCTTGTCTAAGTTGTATCACTAGGTGTCTAGGCTAGATAGCTTATTCTGAAATAAGAAAATCCATTAAGGCTATGATTTGAAGAGAATAATTAAAATCCAATCATTAATATTGAGTAATGCCCCTAGCTATGGGGGCAATGCCTTTGTCCTTGGTTTGTCTATGAATATCTAAATAAAAGGGACTTGTTCAATAAATTGAACATTTAAATAAAAATACTCAAGGGGTAGTAAGAAACAATGTTGATGATGGTAAATCAATGCTAAGATCCCTCAAGAAGGAATTTATAAAGAAAAATACGAGCTAAATAAATCTAGATGAATACTTAAATGAAGAATAACACATTTGCATATCTAATACTTTGCATGTTATCACATGAACTCAATCTTGTTTCCCTTTCATCATTATTAAGCATTATTACCTATATTTCATCTACATACTTAAGAAGTATGGGTGTCTAGGATTTGATGCATGTATAAAGGCCAATGTTGTTCCCCATAGTAAGACTTAGGCAACCCATAGTAAGACTTAGGCAAGTACAAAAACTAAACCATTTGTCACCCGATGCTACCAATTAATAGATTTCTAAGAGGATATGCCCATCACTTCGAGTAGGTATTATGCATTGGCATCCATGTACACTTATTGGACCATTCCTTTGATGGAGGAAGTAAGCATTGGATCATTCAAGTTGGCTAGGAACATTTATGTGAATGTTTACACTTTTATTGAGGGACGCAACTACTTTGGAATCTATTTGGTCCTTGCATATGGTTTTTATAATGTATTTGACCTCTTCTAAGAGGGATATTGTACATTGTGAGCATATGATTGGATTATTATATTATAACTTGTACTTTTCCCATGCTTGTGCTTTTCATGGGAAAATGATTTTGAATCTCATGGTTTTGAGATATCAAGTGGTTTTACATTATAATTGATGACGATTCCTCATGCATTTGAAATCTTTGGAGATTAATGAGAAGCTTGGCTACTAATATTTATTATGCATCTATTTCTCTTCATGTGATGTTTTCTATAATTTTCAAGGGTTTGAATAACTTTCTTCAAGATTGCTCGGAAGAACATGGTTGTTACAAGAAAAAGAAGTGCTTTAATTCTCCACATGAAAGGGTTTAAGGTAAGATCTCTCACCATCCCTTTGATCATTAAAGTTTCTTTATCATGCATTAATATATGACCTCTAATAGGTCTTCCTTTTTGCTTGGATTATCTTTAATTTCACCTTGTCTAGCACCGGGAAAGAACCCTTAGAAACCAATCCTCCCTTGCAACCTTGAACAATTCCTTCAATCCCTAGGTGTTGCTTGAGGGGCAATCCTCTAAGTACCCTTCAACACTATTCTTAATAATCCCTATACTTTACACCGAGGTTAAGTGATAACCCTAGTTTCCTTCTAAGGCACTGATATTCTTGTTGAAATTAGTGCAGTTGCAATTCTCTCGAGGATAGCTAAGACCTTATCTAAGATATAGGGCCCAATGCACTCCTTGGGTTTCTTGGTTTGAGACCAAACAATTAGAGCCATGGAAAACGACCCTAGTGAGGGCCCGAGTTTATTGTTTGGGTTCTTGGTCAAGGACAAAGCAATAAGTCCATAGATGTGTTCGAGGGAATCCTTGCTCGGTGTTTGAATTGATCCTTGGATATGTTCCTTGGTGGTTGATGATGTAAGTCCCTATATGTGTTCTAGGGCCCCTAGATGTGTTCCAAGGAATCATTGCTTAAATTCTTGGATTGATCCTTGCCCTTGTACCTTGGCGGATGAAAGACCATAGATGTGTTCTAGGGCATGTGTTCTCGTACCGTGGTCTTGGATCAGGTAGTTCTAGGTTGTGTACCAAGATGTGATGATGTGTGATCTTCTTCCTCTCTCCCGGTATAGTCCATGAGACCTAGGAGCAGCCAGAAAGATAGACATGACCACATCATGGATGTTTCCTCTTATGTAGTGATGATAAAAGTTTATAAGCCATCACAAGACTTCTGTGGAGATGTTTTTCCATTGAAGAGGAACCTCTTGACCTTGTCTTGTAGTCCTCCCTTTCTTGTTTTTGTTTCCCTACTTGTTTAATGTAGTGTTGGGGTTTTATAAGTCACTTTTCCTTATTTAACTTTTAATTAATATTTTATTAATTAAAGTGTCATTTATTTATTTATTTTAAATTAACCCTAACCCTCTTCTTAAACTATAAAAAGGAACATACCCTCCCTCATTCTTACACTCACTTATATCTTTCTCTCCTCTACTTTCTTGCTTGAGTTTGCTGGGCTACCTCAGTCCATCTTAGTACGTCTCCCTTGGTGATCTTTCTCTTACAGATTTGAGGTTTTGCTTGGACATTGTTCTTCTGTTGGCTGGGAGTTTCAGTCTGGTTTTATTTACCTGCCTAGAAGGGTTACGGACCTCTCCTTTGGCTGCCTTTGTGTGCCGCTGACCTCTCCTTGATTGTATTTTGAAGCTGCGGACCTCTCTCTTGATGCTGTGGGTGCTGAGGCCCTTTTATGGCCTCACCGTGTGTTGCTGCTGGTTGTGTTGACGGTGCAGCGGCTTCATTTTCCCTCCTCTTGCTGTGAGCGGACCTTCCTTTCCTGTCCGAAGTATGTCACTGCTGTAGTTGGGTTCTGCAGTCCCCTCATTGTTTCATTCCAAACTGCTGTTGGGTGTTTTATGGCTGACCTTAGAGTCCTCCTTGGAAAAACAATCCACTCAAGATCTTGGAGGAGGTCAAACCCTTAGGGTTTTGACCCATAATCTTTAAACAAAATTTTTGAGCATATTAAAGAGGACTCCTAACATCAGGTACTTCTTTAATTGTTCTGCTGCTACACGATAAAGTTCAGATCTAATTCTTCTATGGTTTACCTATGTTTCTAGCTTAAGTTCAATATCCAGAAATGTTATTTTCTGTTCTTGATCAGTATTAGATTAAGTCTCTTCTCTTTCATATTCAGTCTTATATTTCAGTATAATCTGTTTGAAGTGCTGAACTGCTTGATCAGTATTAGATTAAGTCTCTTCTCTTTCATATTCAGTCTTATATTTCAGTATAATCTGTTTGAAGTGCTGAACTGCTTGTAGTGTAGAATTCAATTTTTCAAAAGATATTACTGTTTTTCTTTTTCCCTAAAATCTAACAATTCTTGTTAGTTTCAACCACCTAAACCTAAAAAAACAAATCATCCTTTTTTCTTTAAATTTTGAGCTATATTGTATATCTTTCACATTTTGCAGGATGGTGGATTTTCATTGTGCATCTTCAACCAACAGTTAGGATTTTCAATTTTGCAGGCGTGATTTGTGTCAAACTGTAGCCCTATCTATTATCCGCTTGGCTGGTCTGGTACTGGTAAATTCTGCATTGTCATATTAGGGTTTGATTCGAAACCTTAATGCCTCTCCAACGGGATGTTGTGAGAGTGTTCAATACTTCTACCTTGCAGTGTTTTAAAGTCCTCGAGTGACTTGATCTTTACCATCATTGTTTCTCTTTTCTGGGCCAATTACATCGTTGCCCTAATTTGGAGGTTTATGCGTGCCCTAAAATATCTTTGCCTAAACCTCTTCCTGTTTCTTTCTGGGCGGGCTTAAAATCATATCTAATTTTGTTTTCAAATTATCCCAAAGGTCTCCTCCTATACTTGAACGTTGCCTCTCTCTACAGTAGGCTATCCTAGTCGTATCGCTCAACAGAAAATAACGAGTTCCATTCGACCCTATCCTACCCTTTTTTCACTGGTCCCAACAAACTTTGAAGGCACCAACGACTTCACTTGGTGGCCATTTGAATGAGACACTAAGTCCCCTTAGCTAGAATGAGATTTTGGCTCGAATTCTGGGAGTATTATTGCAATGGGTAAGTATGGTTTGTGTGTTGTTTCTCAAGGCATATTTGAATGGTGTCACTTCTTTTTAGAGTGGCCATGCTTAAAACCATTTCACATTGTCTTTGATTACCTTCAAAACGTACATATCGTTCCTTATTTCTGCTAGAAGGGTTATTGATCTATCACATGTGGGGTTTCTAAGCATCAAATCAAATCAAATCGCATATACAACAAATGGCTCCCTTCACTTATTTCTGAGTTTGTTTGGACTATTTATTATCCTTATATCTAATTATAAAGTTATGTATTGGAGTTGTTACCATATTTGGTATGGTTTTAATGACATTAATATTTTTCAAATCCGCGTAACTATTGAAGAATTGCTACAACAGTGAAAGTGTTTCCCTAAAAACTCGATCTAGATACCCTACCATTGACGTATAACTGATTTGAGGTAGCATATTTAGGTGTTAAATAAGTGACATATTGCGTGGGATCAAAACAGTGCATTGATTAATAAACATTACATTCATGTCTTACACGTGCTTCACATTTGAAATATAAAGGTCAAGCTGCATATTAAAATGGCATGAATGTGTTTGTTTGAGTATTCCACAGCAATTATTTCATTCTTAGCATGCTTTTCTTGTGTTGCAAACTGAACGTATAAACAGTGTATAGAGAATTGCTACTAACTGTCGCAGAGTTTGGTACAATATGTGCTTAAACAATACATCTTTGTTACATATGTGAACTATATTGGGAATCTAAGATTGAATTGCATACTAGAGTTTTCTTATAGCTCTAAAACGTTTACCTATTTCATGATATATGCATGCTGGTAAAATCTGTTGAAGGGAAGCTGTAAACATTACAAACTTTCTACAAATATTACTGTAGAAATTGTTTATTGTGTCATAAGTGCATTGAATACACTTGAAATGGGAAGTTTACTCTCTAATTAGAATTGATGGTATCAGGTTTTTTTATTTTACATTGATCGTTGCTCATTTATTCTTGTTAATGGTTCATAAGCTGAATGCCTTTGTATATCTGAAATCAAGCTAAACATTGCAATACATTATTTGAGTATCATTTTGGCATGTTATTGAATGTTCATTGTGAGAAGAATTTAGTTTGGTATTCTCTATCCTACCTTGAAATCAACTACTTTCTTTCCCATATCCACCTTAATTACAACAATAGGACTTTGTTGGATCTTATAGGAAATCCCTCCTTATGTTAGAAACCCTATCCTAGAAGAGTAGAAGCAAGGTTGTTGTAGGAGACCTTCTTGGCTAGACTTTCCATGGTCATGAGTTTGAGAAACAAAAAGACCTATCTTTCTATATTCCTCTCTTTGCACTAATGGTGGTGGTATCCCTCTCCCATAAGCCTTTTTTTGTGTGGACCCACCCACCCCATAACACCCTTATTTGGGACACATCTCATTTGATTCCCCTTGATGAGAGGGATACCACTCTCTCATATTTCTTTTTGTGAAAACCCACCAAACCTATTCTTTTTAGCTTATCTCCTTTATGGCCACCAATAGTAAAGAACTTGAAAACTGCATCTATAGTGGAAAAGTCCTTCAACAACCTCGAAAATGCATTCAAAATGTCCCAGTCCCATAACAATCCCAATATCACTCAAGTTAATTCCGAAATCACAACCATAAATTCCAGGCTCACTACAATTGACACCCTCTTTGTCGATGTGAAATCCTTGAGTGCATTAGTTTGTCAATCCTAGGGTCCTATCTCTTCTGAACAACCTTTGCACCAAGAGGGAATTGACTTATCCCATTCCATGTACTTTCATTATAACCCCCTTACCTATGAATTACATCTTGACCAAAATTCATGTCGTGCCTTTTATTTGGATCGAGAACACTGAAAATGGTGGCAATGACATAAAAAATTGCACTAGGGTATATTTTCGACCCAATTTGTTGTAGAACTTTATGAATTCTTTCATGTGGGTCATTTGACTAAGCTTAAGTAGTTTGGTACAATTGAAGACTACATCACTACTTTTCAAAAATTATCTTTCTGAAATGAAGAAATGTCACACACATTCTTCCATGAACTATTTATTAGTGGCCTCAAGGATGACATCCAATCTCACATTCTAATCGATCTCCCCCAAACCTCGCTTGAGTCTACTCACTCATCCAAGGAAGAACAATCGGTAGTCTCTTCTCAAATAAAAAAATCCATCCTTTATTCCACTTTTCTATCCCACCAATCCAGCTTCTCCTTCGCATCCTCTTAAGGTACATAAACTAACCATGGCATAATTCTTTGAACACTAACTTAAGCGTATTTGATAGAATTGTGATGAAAAATATTTTCGTGAGGCACAAATGTAAGGAAAAAAATGTTTTTATGGTCATTTTTTAGGACATTTATGATGGTGATGTTTCCCCTCCTAAAGCACGAGATCAATAATAACATCCATCCCTCTAATCTACTAGAGTTTGAAACTCTCATGAGCTCTCTACAATGCTCTCACTGGTATGAGCTCTCGAAACCCTTAAGTTAATTGGCTATATAAGGTATCAAAAGGTCATTATCCTCATCCACAATTAAAACACCCATAATTTTATTCATCCCCAAATTACTCAAGAGACCCAAATCACTCAAGGTCTTAGGTGCTAAATGGTTATGCACACTAGGACCCATCACCACGGACTTCAAGGAATTATACATGAAATTATGATAGGATGGAAAATAGTACAATTTCCAAGGCATCACGAAAAGTTTCCCTAAGATTGTGAGTTCACACAGATGGATAAAATCCTCAAAAAGGGTAATTCTGACATTATTTCCCAATTCTATGCCATTCAAACATTTGAGACTCCTCCGAGTGTTCATCCCAACATGCATCCTATCCTCTCCAAACACCAATCTATTTTTTACAACCCCCAAGGAATCCCACCCTCCCATGGATCCCATGATCATTCCATTCCTCTTGTCCCTACTAGTCTTCCTTTGAATGTTCACCCTTATCATAACCCATTATCCCAAAAAATGAAATTGAGAAAATTGAGATAAATTGCATGCAAAATAGCCAACATTTCCTTCTCATGGGTTGATTGGCCCAAATGTTTATGTTATACTTGTTTTCTAATGAAATTCAAAGGTCAACCATCTTACCTGAGTAATTCCCCAATGACTTTCTCTAACAAATCATATTTCAGGACAAAATTCATGGTGAAGTCAGGTATTGCTAGGACTAGAGTAGTGCACATACCCTATTTCAAGGCTTGGAAGGAATAATGAGCTGTGGATTCCAACTAAAAGAATTTGTTTGAAGGAGAGAAATGAGAGGAGCTACAATTTTTCCATAATTCCGAACAAACTTGCAATAATATCCCATTAAGCCCAGGAACCAGACAATATTTTAAGATTTTTAAAGAATTTCCAATCGTGCATAGCATTAATTTTCTTAGGATCCACGTGTACAACATCATTTCCTACAATATGACCTAGATGATGAACTTCATAGATGCCAAAAGAACATTTAGATTGTTTGAGAAAAAAATTGTGCCTTGATAATAGATGGAGAACTTGATCCACATGGGCAAGATGAGCATGCCAAGTTTTACTATAGATGAAAATATCATTAAAAAAAACTAAGACAAAATGAAGGATGAAAGTATGAAAGACATGATTCCATAGATAGTTTTAGGGGCTAAATTTCGCAAATCGACTAATTTTCCATGGTTTTCCCCCCAAAAAAATGATGCACCAATTTCCATTTTTTCTAAAACTGGTTTGCCCAAATTCCATAGAATAAATTTTTCTTACCTTAAAAATCGTCAAATATTTATAGAAACTATACAAAATCCTTAGAAATTTGAATATTGTTACAAAAATATCGCCAAACATTTCAAATTTTGCTTATTAAAGGTTAGTAAGATTAGCCTAGGTTCCTACATTCTGTACTTAAAATTATCCATGCATGATTCATGAGACTTTGAAAGTGGAGGGGGCATTAAACATGCCAAATGGAATGACCAAGAACTCATAGTGACCCTTATGAGTTCGAAAGTATTGGTGATGTGTTCATCTTTCATACGTATTTGGTGGTAGCCAAAACAAAGATCAAGTTTTGTAAATATTGAGCACCACTGAATTCATCCAAAACTTCATCAATGATAGGAATGAGAAATTTGTCTTTGATTGTGAGTTTGTTAAGGGCCCGAAAATAAGGACACATGTGCCAATTGCCTTCTTTCTTGAGTACCATGACTACTGGAGAAGAATAGGGGCTGGTACTAAGATGAATAATAGTAGATTCTAATAATTCTTGAAAATTTCTCTCAATTTCATTTTTTTAGGAAAATGGATGATGATAAGGGAGAACATTGGGAGCAATATTACCTACTACTATAGGAATGGAATGATCATGGGAACCATTGTAAGGGGGAAGTCCATGGGGAGTGTTAAAAATAACTTGGTGTCTATAGAGTATAGATTGGAGGTCAGGGTGCATGGAGGGTGTTTCAATGACTTGAATGGAATGGAGATGGGAAATAATCCCAAAATGACATTTTTGAGTAGTTTTTTCAGTTGGTGGGAGTCAATAATCTTAGGTGAGTCTCTTGTGATTCCTTTGAATTTATACTATTGTCCCTCCTATTGGAATTGCATGGTGAGGTCCTTAAATTCCATGAGGATGGGGATGAGAATGCGTAACCATTTGGCACCGAGCACAACAACACAACCTCTGATGTAGATAGAAAACACATGATATTTCATGTGGTACTGACCAATTTGTAGGCACAGATTTTCACGACACCCACCATATTTTGTGAAACCATAATTGACAATCATGATTTGAAAATTGTTGACAACATATATATAGTAATTGATTTCCTAGGAAATGAGATGGTGAATAAAATTATGGGTGTTTCCATTGTCAACAAGGATTATGACTTTCCTATTCTTAATGAAGCCAATTAGCTTGAGGGTTTGGGAAGCACAGAAGCCAGTGAGAGTGTGCAATGAAATTAGAAATTCAACTTCTGGTGGATCAACAAGCAAAGTAGGATCATTTGTTGTGGGTAGTTCTTACACAATAAAATATTCAACATCCTCACCAGAAAAATCCTTAGAAATGGTTTTAAAAATATTTTGTTCCTTACACTTGTGCTCTAGAAAATATTTTTCATCACATTTATATCAAAGACCCTTGAGTTGGAGTTCATCTATTTCTACTTGAGTGAATTTTTGGATCTTGAGAGGGGTGGCATTAGGGGCAGGGTTAGTAGGTCGAGGTAGGGAAAAAAAGAGGGTTTTAAAATCTAGGAAAATACAACCTATTTTGCTTCTTTGATGCATTTAGTAACTTCCAACCAAGTCTAGAGGTGATCCATGAGGACTTGTGTGCATATTTCATCCCTTAGGCCATTAATAAAACATTCCTTAAATTATTACACTGTTCCATATTGTTTCAACTTCATCAAATGACCTAAATGGTGGGTGTTAGTGTCAAAGCGTTCATAAATCTCTGCAAAAAACTGGGTCCCAACAACATACCCTTAGTGTTACACAATATTTCCATCACCCTCGTGACCATTGATAGTATGTGTATCACCTATTAGAAGAAATATGTGTGATGATTTATAATCGACGTAGGTTGCACCAAAGTGGCTTGCGACATTATCACAGATTGCTTAATGTTAAGGGTGCGGCGATATTTGTACAAAGGAAAAACTAGAAATTTCTCAAAGGTTCTAGAATAGAATCTTTGAAAGGATGAGGTGGCCTCTAGTCACTTTAGATATTACCCTCTTTTCTAATTTATCGAGATCATCTTAATCCTTTCATCCCTTCCCATTCACTCTATATAAGGAGGGATCTCTCAGAAGAAGAGTTAGTCTAGCTTATGTGTGAAGAATTTTGCTGAAGATTGTGCTTGTGATAGATTTGCTTTATCTTTCCAAGTGAGGTTATGTGAATTCTTCATCAAAATAATTGGATCAAGAAGTGTGTGTGTGTGTGTTGAGGAAAAGGGCCATTGGAAGGGACCTTGCAACATCAAGGAACATGTTGTATTCTCCACTTCCATCAATATAATACAATAATACATTTCTTTCCTATAAAAGTGTCTCCATTTTAATTGCATAAATCCTTGATCTTATGCATAGGTTCAATTAGAATATTTATTTTTTTTCTCTCTATTTGTTGGTTTGTGTTACTCAAGAGGTTCAAGATCTCACAAAACTTGAGGTGGAGCAAGGATGACACTAGCAAGGATCAAACAATGTTTAAACAATATGTCGTTTATCCCTCATTAAGCTAGTATACATTACAATGGAAACCTAAGGAAAAGTTTGTATTATGTCATGTTTTGTTCTAATTTCCTGTTAAAGTTAGGGAGATTAGTTTGTGTCAACACTTACCAATTCGTCTAGTGAAAAAATTGGCAACCATACTAGGAAAAGTCCTTTTTTGGTTTTTTCTTCTTTCTTGCTTTTGGCTTGCCTGTTTTTGTTGGTTTTTCATTCTCTGAGTCACTCGATCCAAGTTGACTCTTAGGTCCTCAAAGTTCACTAAAAAAACACTGTCATATTTTTATTTTTTCCTAAGTTTCAGTCTTTGATGCACCCTACTTTGATAACCAGTGCAACATCGTTGCACTATGTCTTTCTTTTTCTTCCGTCGATACCTAAAATTCACACCGTCTCACACTATGACCTGCGACGATTGTGAGATAATTTTAGGTGATAGTCTTTTTCAATGCCTAGATTCTTTATAATTTTTTGGGGTGAATGATTTGGCTCTGTTGAATGATTATTGATAGGTCGTTTGCACTTTTCATTTGATCTTTCTCATTTTTCAAGTTTTGAAAGTCTTTGTCATAAGCTTCAAGATCTATCTCTCACTTGTTGCTGGAAGGATATAATATTTGAGTTTCATCCTTGAGTTCTTTTCAGTCAGGTTATTAATGTTTTTCCTGAGTTTTTGACTTTTGTTAATTAGAAAATGAACTTTGATTTCATTGATTAAACATACAAGTTTTATTTCTTTCACACTTTTGGCTCTATTGTGAATTAAGTTTGGGAATTTCATTGTGAATGCATTCATTTTCTTGAAATAAATTTTGTTTCTCTTTCTTCATGTCTCTACATTTCATTAAGAAGAAAAAAAAATGAAAATTATCTTTCTTTTCTAGTGTTCACAAAGAAACATTTTTTCAATCTAGTTTTGTTTGAAGAAGAAATTGGAATATTTTATTGCTTTGATTGTTTGATATCAACATTATTCAAAGTTTAAGGGAACTTTTATCTTGCAACTTGTTGTATTTGGTAAAAAGAAAACATTTTCTCTTATGTAATTAGATTTCATCTAACAAATATTTTCATCTCATCTCTCTTTGCATATTTTTTAGTCAAGGTCAATAACTTCATCGGTTTCATCTCCGCTTCCCTTTTTTGTAAGAAAACAACCATTAAAATTAAGCGTAATTTTAAAATTTATCTAGTAAATTTTATTTTCTAGAACTCTTGTACACCAACATTAGTTAGGACATAGATCTTTGGAATAGGTTGTGAGAAATACTCTCCAAAGAATCAAAACAAACAATAGAATCTTGTGATTAGGGAGAGTTAAATCCACTTGCTACATTTTGTCCTCAGAATCCCTTCTAACACAAGGGTCAATCATGAGGTAGCACTAAGGACAACAGAGTTACTAACCCTCCTTTGTTGGTCCTAGTGTAGTGAATGCATGTATTATTGGGGGCCACTTGAGAATAAAACCCTCTGTGAGCCTTCTCAAGGAGATTTTGTGTTTATTTACCTTGCCCTTGCGTGTATATCAGACTGTCAATTGCTTCCCCATGCATCATTTTCATAATTACTAACCTTAATATACTACATCTTCAGGGTCTTTACAAAAGGTGACTTTGAAAGGTGAAGTATTCACGATACTTGGAATTGACGTTGGATAAACTCACTCGAGCTCCGTGGAGGGTATACCCACGATTATTTGTGGGAGTTTGCACCATGGTGTAAGTCCATTAAGCAGGCCTCCAACGTAAAAATTTTACCTTCTCTATCCCAACCCCTTCTTGTCTCGATCTCGCGACGTTGGATTTCATCACCAACTAGTGATTTCGATATAAGAAGGCTTGTTTGCATGCTTACTATCTAGGTTTTATTAGTGAATGTTGTTTTTTTAATCTAGTTGGCTATAGATAGATTTTGTTTTTATTATTAGGTGTGGCTAAAATTAGACCTTTCCATTCACGTATGACGCAAGGATTATCGTCGGAAGAACCAGAAGAATACGTCTCTTTCCTCTAAATTCACGAGATGGTCCGTTTACTGAAGGAGCTTTCAACAACGAAGAATCCTTTGAGATTGAGAGTTCTACTTCATTGATCAAATATCCGAGAGGACCAACTACAAGTTTACAAGGCTCATCACTTCTTGTGAACCCATTATTGAATGTTCTTGAAGACCCTATTCTGCTTAGAATAAACTCTTTAGGACACATTATTATTGAATACTATAATATAATACCTTTTAGACCTTTCGTCGAATCCAACGTGGATTAATGAACTTTTCCTTGTGAAGGATTTAGAACCCCTCTTCAAACTTTTGGAATTTTTAATCCCAGATCAATCCCAGTTTGTTCTTTGTGGATAAATCCCTCGAGATGTGATATTTTTGATAAATTAGGCATGAGTCCAAATCAACCTACATTGCCACACATGCGTTTTACTTATATTTCTTATAAAATTCCTCCAAATCATTTTACTGGCATGACAAGTAATATTGCTACTGTTTTAGACTAGGCGTCGGTTGGTACATATACGGTTCTCCCTAGTTAGTTCACTAAGTCTAAAACAATTTCACAAGTTGTACCTTTTTCTTCCAGAACTTCGGTAACAACTCAAGCTTCTATTGAAAAACCACTTCCGTCTAGACCGAATCCATCACTTCCACCCGGGTCTAATGCTCTTAGTGGTTCTATTGATAATCCTACCCAAGGTCCATCTAGAGGACCTAGTATTTTTGTTTCACCTCGGTATAATGGTCTTAGTGGTTTTATTCCTAAATATACCTAGGGTCTATCTCAAGGACCTAGTTTTTATTTACCACATGGAGGATCTAATCTTCGTGGACCAAGTAGCTCAAATTTGCTTGGAGAAAAAAACCATCCTGTTACTTCTAGTTTTCAACTTCCTTTTGGAGGATACTCATCGAGGGGAAACCCCAAGTTGGGGAACACAATCTAGTTTATGGGTAATCTATTCCTCGATCACAAGCCCAACCTTGAAATGTTCCTTTTCAAGGAGATCAACAACTGCCTGGGGGGAAAGATAATATAACGAATTCTTTTGTACCCTCTTATCCAAGGAAACCTTTTCTAAGAATTGCAAACCCTACTTGTGGTCAAGCATTTCAATCCAATGCCCCTTTCCAAGGTGGCATGCTGAATCAACACTTTAATGTTGGTTACTTGCCTGAAAATCCTCCTCTGTCGAATTTGACTAGACCATCTAACTATAATATGATTTTTCAAATGACTTATGGTCCTAATGGTATACCTATGAGATTGCCTACGCAAACTCATCAATTTCCTCAAGTTAACATACAATTTCCATTTTTATCTACTTTGGATTTATCGGATTTGTCTAGAATTCTCAATTATCCTATTTTACATTCTCCTTTTTGGCGAGTTATACCTGCCAAATTACTGTTCTACATTCCAAAGTTTGGCAGTCGGCTGGAAGAAGATACAAACAATCATGTCATGAATTTTCATCTCTGGCGTTCATCCAACTCATTAATGTATGACTCCAAATGACTACGTCTTTTCCAACACATTCTTATGGGTTCGAAAACCAAATGGTACATCGAATTGCCGAAAGGTTTCTTCAGTGATTTCAATATGTTAGCCATGGTTTTCCTGACACATTACCAACTGTCAATATTGTACGATACATGAACCAAATGTTTAAGTTCATTTAAACAATCCTCTTCTACCCACATCTCAGATCATATTCATGAGTGGAGGAGGAGATGACGATTAATAAAATTTCCTCTTCTTGATCAATTATTGGTTGAGTGGTTCAAAAAATCACTCATCGGTCCTATATCTCATGATGTTTCCATGGTGGGTGTCATCACTGAAGAGAAAGCGATCAGTTGCGCCAAATATTTGGATCTTTTTTATTCTCAAATGAGCACATTCTATGACTTGATCTTTGACGCTCCTCGCCTGTCTACAAATCCAACCTCAATGCTTTTGATATTGACAGGGTGATTGACACTTTTCACACAGAGACTGAGACAAAACAAGACAATCATTCCAATCCCAAACCTACTATTACTAGTGTACAAAATGCTACTCCTCGTGCTTCCTCTCCTAGTACAACAACTAAGGTAAATATGGTACAGTCTACAACTATCGGAAAATATCAAAATAAGAAGAAAGGGAAGGGAAAGAATAAACATGATAAAAGTAATAATCAACAATAAGATAAACCAAAAAATCAACCTGTTGATGATAAAGAAAAGATAAAAACTTGTTATCCTTATGTTATTTGTGGTGAGGACCATTAGATGAAAGATTGCATGAGATGTGCTTAAGTTACTCGATTCCTCCACAGAATGAAGACTCCTCCTATGCATGTGGCCTTGTCACAACCTTTTCCTTCTGAGCAATAGGCCCAATTGGTTATTCATGACCACCCTTCTCCCTCTACCAGTTCTTATGTGCTTATTTGTACTACTTCCAAGAAACACGACGTTGTAGTCACTACTAGAACCAAAGATTATTCTCCTTATAAAGAGATGGTTGGTGATCAATCTCTTGCATCAAATCTACCTCATAATTGTCCTCTTCATATCGAACGACATAATCTTGATACAGTAACTTATCTGCCTCCTAAAGGAGTCGTTCATAAGTCGTTACTCAACCCACATGCATATGCAACTCAAAACTACAATATTGTAGAATATCTTGCACAAGATCCATTTTCATTGTCAACATTCACTGTCCTTCAAAGTTGTCCTTATCAATGGAAGGCATTGTTAAAGGATATTGGTGGAATCAATCCCATTGATACGAATTTGATAATCTATTACTTGAAATATCACATCGAAAGACTCCCTCATCAGTTAGCTTTTCAAATACAAGTAATTGTGGAAAAATTCAGTTATTGTTGAGGTCAAAGTGTTCGATGCACCTCTCAATTACAACCTCTTACTTAGACATAGCTTGATTCACGCTATGCGAGTAGTTGTATCTACTCTTTTCCATGTGATACATTTAACTCACCAAGGTAAATTTGTTACAGTAGATCAACTTGCCTTTTTTAGTTATGATTCATGCACTAGTAATGTTCCTTTCATAGGAAAAACACCTGTCGGTTATAAGAATGTTGGTGTGGGTCTTTTGAAATATTCATCGTTAATGAGGAATTTCCCCATTCCTCCACCCAACGTTCCTCCTCTCGTCACTTCTATCAATATGATTTCAATTGGTGTTGGAGAAACCCTCGAGTCATATGACCCTTGGATAGTACCTATCTTGGAAGAATGTCATCGTTATAGCGACCAAATGCCACAAATTCTGATCGAATTGGCTTATCACCCTATTCAATCGTCCTCTCCTTCTTCTAAATCTCCCTTTGACACATCTCCTAATCCATTTAATATGATTTTTAAAACTGATGTAATGATCATGGCATTTATGTCTGTGGGACGATGGACATCATCGTTCTATCCTCTTCCTCGAACCCGAGACTATTGAGAGTTATAGACGAATTTTGAATTCTTCAGTATTCATTAAACTCCCTCCATTTTATGAACCAACACATGATGTTTTGTATGAAGGAAAATTGGGAAATATATCACCAACTATACCTCTGGATATTTCAATCAAACCTGGAATTTTGGAAAATGTTCACATAGGTTCCTCATGTTCTCTCAATGAGATTCAAACTTACAAGGCCCTTTTCCAAGATTTTTTTGATGTATTAACTTGAAGTCACGAAGAAATTCCTAGAATTGACCCAACTATCATTATACATGAGATCAAGACATATCCTTACACTAAGCATGTTCAACAAAGACTTCTCCGAGTTCATCCACAAAAAGCCTCCGCGATCAAGATTGAAGTTGAAAAAATTCTTAAAGCTAGTTTTATCTACCCTGTAGCATTGACTAATTGGGTTTCCAATCTTGTCGTGGTCACGAAGAAACAATGAACTATTCGTGTGTGTGTTGATTATAGGGATATTAATAGGGATTTCCCTAAATATAACTATCCAACCCCTTTTGTAGACCAGATCGTCAATGACTACACTAGAAGAGATATATTCTCTCTGATGGATGATTTTTCCAGCTATAATTAGATAAATATTTTACCCGCGGATCAACACAAAAATGCCTTTATTTGTCCTTGGGTACCGTTGCATATCGTAAACTCCCTTTCGGTATTAAGAACGTTGGTGTGACTTTTCAAAGAGCTATGTATTATGCTTTTCACGATATCAAGCATATTATGCAACCATATCTTGAATATTTACTAGCACATTCCATGCGTCGACAAGATCACTCGACAAACTTGCGATATATTTTCCTGCAGTGTCAGTGTAATGTACCTCAAAATTCTCATAATTTAATTTTTTTTCTGTGGTACAATATTTGCTACCCAATTTTGATTTAATCCACTCGTGAGCCAGGGACTTACACTTTGCTTTTGCTTGCATGACCTTAATACTCTTGGCTTAATACCTTACAAAAATTGAATGAAATATATTCCAATCCTTACTTTATTATAAGGGCTTTATTATAATGCCCGCACCTACCTATACGCTAGGATTGGAAATTTTAGTCCCTTTTTTTTAAATAGAAATGGACTATTGGATTTTTTTCGTTGCGCATAAATTTATGTCTCAGGTTTTTAAATGCTTACGCACTACCTAATGGTGTGAACATCAGTATTCAAGTCCTGCTCGTGGTACATGACATGAAAGGTTTTAAGGAGGTTAATGAATTGTTTAGGAGTGGTTTCCAAGTGTTTCCTTTGATGGATCTACTTTAGTTATGTTACAACTTGTCCTTATCATAATGAACTAAACCTGGTCAAGTCTGTGTCAACCTATGCACCACTGAACTAACTAACTCCCTTTCGCTTGCCTGAGTAGTGAAAGGACAACTTCAAGGTTTGGCAACCGACTAGTTCTCTGGACAGTCATAGTTTTAATGTTGGTTTACTTCATATCTTCTTCATTTAGGGAGGAGGATGTACCTGTCAGGAGGGGTTTAAGACTCTGTCTGGGAAATCATATAAGGGTCCTACTAACCTCAACCTCGATGTCTCTTTACCTTCTCCTCCCAATCTTGATGCATGAGCTTTCCCTAGTGTAAAGATTTTGCACTTCCCATGTTGAAAGAGTTTACTCATGCCTCTTAGGTCTTGGTGGTCTCATTTCTCCCTTGTGACTTTGAAGGAAAGGCTCTGTGTTAGGTAAAATTCCACAGGGATAAACCTGTTGCCTCTGTGAGAAACCCTTGGTGCAGTCGACGACAATGCCTGGTAAGTTTTCTTTAAGGCACTGTCGTTTTTTGGAATCAAATAGAGTTTGTTGTTTTTGGTTGAAACCGAGAAGAGTTTATTTTTGTACAATCTGTTGTGTGTTACAGAATTTCCTTACTCCCGATAGAGTCTATGTGTTCTTTTGTTTTAGTAGTGACAGTAGAGGAGGTTTTTCTTGCTATAACCATGAGTCGCAAAACCTCTACTTCTATGAACCTATACATCATGCTCACTATTTGTGTCCTATGGGTCTATTTCTAGTTTAATCCTTTGTTTACCCTATACTTAGCAACTGTAAACTAGAGTGACTCAGAGTAGTTCCGAATAGTTTACACCTTCATCGTGCTCTAGGACCTAAAGGGTCCAACTGGGTTCTCAAAGTTTATGTTTCCCCTCCGTGACTAGTGCATAACATTTGTAGGAAGGTAGTAATCTACTGGTAAATTATCCCTCGATGAAGTTAGGTTATTCTTCATGATTAATTTTATTGGTGAAAAGTATGATACCATTCCTTTCATTCTTTGCTTTGTTCGTCAAGGGTTTTTTTTATCAAATGATTTCTTGTTCTTGAATTCACAATGCTATTTTACTTTGTTAAGGAAATTAATTGGCATTCTGTAAAAAGATCTTTTCTCTATATTAATCGTGGGACTATTACTGTTGCGAGGGTACCCAGCAGGATCTCCTAGACCCTTCTCCCCTTAGTTAGGGTTGCCTATGAAGCAAATCATGGCAACATGAGGGTGTGGCGCTTCGGTCCTAAGTTAAGTAATCCGATAGCTATGGTTATCATTGTTCCTTTTAGAGTTTATAAATCAAGATTTTACTCTGTAACTCTTCTAATGTTTACCGCGATGGTCGAATGTAGGTGTGCCCACTTCACAGCGCAGGTTTCAGCCTCTGCTCAACCTAGAAAAAGTACTTGGGTTCCAAAATATGCCCCTTCAACTCGTTACGACCTGGAGGTCTCGATTTTGTTCGATTCTGTTAAAGTTTGAAACATATATACGCATATAATGACTCTATTCATTCATTTGACTCTGTTAAAGTTTGAAACATATATAGACGCATATAATAGCTCTGTTCGTTCATTGATACCTATTTGATTCTATTTAAAATTTGATTCTGGAAAATAAATCTGCATTTAAATCCTACAGTCTATTCACTGAATTTCGAACAGTCTTTGTCTAGGTTTTTGCATGTGTACCGGCGTTAAGGATCTCACTATAACAATAACCAATTCATTCCACAGAGGTAGAATACCGAATATTTAGGTACATAAAAGACTTACAACAATTACACGATCATTAAAAATAGCTACTAAAACTCTTTCGTATAGCTATAACATGTACAGTATCTTCAATATAAAAATCATTCAGATAGATAGAGTTTAGAGTACATATTTGAACTAGGCTTTCAAAGAAAACAAAGGGAATAGCCATGTTCCTCCCAACGGTAGAATCGAGTAGCCACGATTACTTACCCGATTCACCCCCTAGCCTGACCATGAGTCCATAAGGGAGAACTTGGAAATCCTTCTACAACACTGTCCTTCAATTCAGTCCCCTTTTTCCTTGCCTCACACCCTTCCAGTGTTCATAACAGCAAGTGAAAAGAAAAAGACCCCCAAAACATAATCTTTTCCCAGCATACTTCACAGCGTCCTGCCTCCTCGCATATGCTTATTTGTAACTTGCCTAGGTCTTTTTTCCTTCTTTGGAATTTTTGCAGCTTCCTAAATCCTTGATTTTCAGGGGTTTCCAATGGCCAAATCATTAATTTTCCACTTGTACAAATCAGCCCAGGGGTAGTTCCAACATGTTCCCCACTCATGGAGTCATGGTCAGCTACTTTTAACATGGTTCTTCCATTTGTCTTCTTGCAATCAATATAAAATATTTTGTTTTCAAACAAGTGTCATTGTCAAATAGTTAGTTGGGTCAAATCAGAGTCCTTCCCAACAGTCATAATAATTTACTACAATTAACAGATTCGAAATTTGGAATTGCCATAAATGGAAAAAAAAATTCCAAATTCAAATTTACCAAAAACGGAATAATTTCCCAGAAATTTAACTTTCCAAATTATTTTATTTGGGGGGATGTCACATCCTTTCCCCCTTCAGTAAAACACTGTCCTCGATGTTCTTTCCTTTCTTAGAACAAGATTGGATGAGATTTCTACAAATCTCCCTCCAATTCCCAAGTGGCCTCCTCAGGACTAAAGTGCTTCCATTGCACCTTTACCTGAGCGATGACTCTATTCCGAAGAACCATTTATCTCCAGTCCAAAATGTGTAGGGGTTCCACCTGGAATTCTCCTTCGGGTTCCACCTGTACCAAGTTCCAATCAATCATATGAGTAGGGTCGTGAACATATTTTCTTAATAAAGAAACATGAAATACATTATGAATTCTTAGATTTGTTGGTAATGCAAGTTGATACACTACGGGTCCAATTCGAGCTAGAACCTGGGTGCCAGCTTGGCACAGTTTCCTATCTTCAGTGAGATTTTCCGAGCTTTGACCTTCAAATATACATGGTCTCCCACTTGAAAATCTAAGTGTCTTCTTTTCAGATCTGCATAGCTCTTCTGTCTGTCCTGTGCTTCCTTCAAGTTATGTTTTACCTTTCTTACCATGTTCTCTATTTCTTGGAGCATTTCTGGTCCAACCATGAGTCTGTCAGCTAGGTTATCCCAACTAATTGGAGTCATGCACTTTCTGTCGTACAATACTTCAAAAGGGCTCAACTTTGCTGAAGTTTGGTACCCATTGTTATATGTAAATTCTACCAAGTCTATATAATCCTCCCATTTGTTTGGTTTCATTCTTACGTACGTGCGGAGCATATCCTCTATGATTTGATTTGTCCTTTCAGTTTGTCCATCCATTTGTGGATGATAACTTGTACTGAAATTCAAGTTGGTATTGAGCCTTGCAAACAATTCCTTCCAAAAAGCGGATGTGAATTTCACATCTCTATCTGAAATCACCATTTTAGGAATACCATGTAGTCTAAAGATTTCTTTTATGAATATTTCAATGATGTTTATAGATTTAAAAGTAGACTTTACATGAATGAAGTGTGCAGACTTACTGAGTTTATCGATTACAACCATGATGGAGTCATTATGTTTCTGAGTTTTAGGAAAACCTGTTATAAATTCAAGTGACATAGTTTCCCATTTCCATTCTGGTACTGGTAATGGATGTAAGAGGTCGGCTGGATGCTGTTGTTTGGCCTTAACCTGCTGACAATCTTGGCACCTAGCCAAGTATTCCATCATTTCTCCCTTCATATTAGGCCAATAAAATAGTTTCCTAAGTGTTGTTATCATTTTCTGGTAACCTGGGTGGCCAGAATACGACTTCTTATGCACTTTGTCCAAGATTGTAAATTTTAACCTTACTGAATCTGGTATGTAAAATATGTTTTTAAATTGTAGAAGCCCTTTCTTGTTGATACTTAGATCTGGTTTATCTGAGTTCATGGTATTGTTTGGTAGTTCTTTTGTTAGTTTAGTATAGTTTTTTTCATCAACACCTGTCGTCCTTATTCTTTCTTCTAGATCACTATCTTCCATGCTAATATTCATTTCAAATAATCCATGGATTCTTCTACTTAAAGTGTCTGCTACTTTGTTTTCCTTTCCCTTGATATGTCTAACATCGAAGTTGAATTCTCTTAAGAAGGCTAACCACCTTTCATTCCTTGCATTAAGATCTGGTTGGTTAAACAGATATTTCACCCCACTGTTGTCCGTTAATAATAGAAATCTTCTTCCCATTATGTAGTGTCGCCACATCTTTAAGGCGTGTATTACTGCTGCCAATTCCAAGTCATGAGTGACGTAATTTTGCTCGTGTTCTTTCAATTTCCATGACTCATAACAAATAACGTTTCCTTCTTGAGTTAGGGCACCACCTAGCCCTTCTTTACTCACATCAACACATATGGTGAAGTCTTTATCTGGGTCTGCTACTTTCAATATGGGTGTTGTTGTCAATAATTCCTTTAGTTTGTTGAAGCTATCTTGACATTTTTCTGACCAGTGAAACATGGTTCCTTTCTTTTGTAATGATCTGATAGGGTAGGCTATCTTGGAAAACCCTTCTATAAACCTGTGGTAGTATCCGGTGATTCCCATGAACGATCGTATATCCACTACATTTTTAGGTACCGACGATTCCATAATGGCTTTTGTCTTTTCCAGGTCTACGGAAATGCCCTCTACTGAAATTACATGTCCAAGATATTGTATTTATTTTTGATAGAAGGCACACTTGTCGAAATTGGCGTACAGTTTGTGATTCCTTAATGTTTGCAGAACTATTCTTAACTGTTCCTCATGTTCCTCCTCCGTCCTTGAATAGACCAGGATATCGTCGATGAATACTACCATGAACTTGTCCAAGTACTCACTGAAAATACTGTTGATTAGGCACATAAATGTGGCTAGGGAATTAGTGAGTTCGAACGGGATGACTACAAACTTGTAGTGTCCATATCTTGTCCAAAATGTTGTTTTTTTTATGTCCTCATCTTTTATCCGAACTTGATGATAACCGGATCGTAAATCCAATTTTGAAAAGATTTTGGCCCCCCCTACTTGATCAAACAAATCATTTATCCTTGGTAAGGAATATATTTATTCTTAATAGTCATTTTGTTCAATTGTCTATAATCGATACATAATCTTAGAGTACTGTCCTTTTTTTTCACAAAGAGGACTGGTGCTCCCCAAGGTGAGACACTTGGTCTGATATACTCTTTGTCTAATAATTCCTATAGTTGTATTTTTAATTCTGTCAGTTCTGGTAGACTCATATAGTAAGGTGCCTTTGAGATAGGGGAAAAACTAGGTAACAAATCTATGGAGAAGTCTATTTCCCTTCTAGGGGGAAATTCTGGTATCTCATCCACAAACATGTCTCTAAAATCACATAGGACAGCAAAGTCTTCCAACTTTGGCTTATCCTTGTTTTCTGCTAAAATCATCACTTGGATGGTATAAACTTGACATCCTTTTCTCACAGATTTCTTTAGTTGCATTGCTGAAATTGGTCTGACTGATACCAGTTTTGGTATCCCTTGGGATGTCCTGGTGGTGTTGGAATCATCTTTATAGCTAAGTATCTTTGTATAACAATTTAATATTGCTTTGTGTCATTCCAACCAGTCCATCCCAATAATCATATTATAATATCCTAGTGGTAGGATGTTCAGATCAGTTCTTATAGTTTGACCATCTAGGCTGAATTCAAAATACGATATATAGTTGATTACTTTCCTTTTTGTACCTGTCTCTAGTTGTACAAGCCATGATTTTGTGTTCTTCAGTCTCTTAAGTTTATTTGAATCTACAATCTTCAGAGTAATATAACTTAATGTTTCTCTGGGGTCAATTAAAATAGAAATTCGTGTGTCATGGATTTTACCTTCGACTTCTACCACTGAGGATTGGTGGTCCACTTCCCATCCATCGATGGCCGCATTTATCCGATGTAGGCTCCTACCCACGTCTCCGACTGTCGAGGCTTCTTGTAGGTTATGAACAACAGTTCTGTCTGTCAAACTCAGACATGGGAAGTTCCTCTTGAGATGAGGCTCTCCACATTCCCAACACTTTAATGGCTCATAGGAGTTGTCCCCAAATATCCTCGTTCCCAGGTTTTCCGCTTCCTTGCGTATTTGGGATATTGGAGTGAAAATCCTTTCTCGAAAAACTCTTTGTTGTATTATGATAAGGAGATGGCTAGTACCCCTTCTTCTACTGGTTCATTAGATCTTGTTTCTTATCCTTCCAGACTTTGGGAAACTCTTCTCACTATTTATATTGGTCATAGCGTATTCATGCTTTTCCGAATACTTCGCTTAAGGATTTGGGGTTGTCAAACTCAATTATGTCCATGTAGGACTGTGGTAGACATATTAGGAATCACTGAATTTTTACTTTATCCTCCCAGATGTATGGTACAAACCTTAGAAGATCCATAAATTTCTTTATAAGGTCCTCCATTGTCATCTATCCGAGTCATAACTCATAAAATTCTTTTGTCTTCCTTTCATAGTAATTTTCATAAAGGTATTGTTTCTTGAAATAATTCTTAAAGTCAGACCATTCCAACTATTTCTCCTTTAGGCCCTTGGCCAATTTCAGATCTTGTCACCAAATACCGGCCTTCCCTTTCAGATTGTAGATGGCCATCCTGACCTTCATGTTGCTAGAATAGTTGTAGATTTGGAAATACTTTTTGATGTCCAACAACCATGCCTCTGCTTCTTCTCCTGTCCTGGATTCCCCATCAAAGGTAGTGGGTTTAATCTTTTTAAATTCTCCTTCAAGGTGGTCTACTCGTTTTCCTTTTCTATAAGTTTTAGTTCCCTCTTCATCTAGAGGTGTTCCTTCAGACGATCTGTCTCCTTTTTATGTTTCTGGCCTTGAGTTCTTGAAGGATCTCTTGCTGACTTCTTCATCGTTATTATTGTCTTTTGGGATTTTCTTGGTCACTATACTACACAACAAGACTTCGTCTATCTCCTGTTGTTCTTGTTGTGCCTTCTTCAATTTTTCATTGTCGGCTTTAAATATCTGTAGCTCAACAATCAGGTTCCTCATTGTTTCCAACACTTCTATGGGTGAGCTTCTGTCACTATTTTTCCTTGTATCTCTAGGAGGTCCTTGTTGTGGATTTTCTTCCATTTTGTTTTCTGCATTGTCTTGAGCTGCCATACTTATTCACCAAAACAAAGAAAGTTTTATGTTTGTAACCACACAATTTATTTGTTTTGGAAAAACAATTATATACTAAGCACTACAGTGGTCCTGTTCATGCCCAGTGTTGTAACTTTCACTCTAATACCATATGTAATGTACCTCAAAATTCTCATAATTTTTTTTTTTCTATGGTACAATATTTGCTACTCAATTTTTGTTTAATCCACTCGTGAGCTAGGTACTTACACTTTGTTTTTTCTTGCATGACCTTATAACATACTAGCTTAATAATCTTGGCTTAAGATTAATACTCTTGGCTTAATACCTTACAAAAATCGAATGCAATATATTCTAATCCTTACTTTATTATAAGGGCTTTATTATAATGCCCACACCTACCTATACACTAGGATTGGAAATTTCAATCCCTTTGTTTTTTAATAGCAACAGACCATTGGATTTTTTCGTTGCACATAAATTTATGTCTCGGGTTTTTAAATGCTTACGCACTACCTAACGTTGACAACATCAGTCTTCAATTCTTGCTCGTGGTACGTGACAGGAAAGGTTTTAAGGAGGTTAATGAATTGTTTAGGAGTGGTTTCCAAGTGTTTGCTTTGATGGCTCTACTTTAGTTATGTTACAACTTGTCCTTATCGTAACGAACTGAACCTAGTCAAGTCCACATCAGCCTATGCACCACTGACCTAACTAACTCCGTTTTTCTTGCCTGAGTAACAAAAGGACAACTTCATGGTTTGGCAGCGAACTAGTTCTCTGGACAGTCATAGTTTTACTGTTGGTTTACTTCATATCTTCTGCATTTAGGGAGGCAGATGTACCTATCAGGAGGGGTTTAAGACTCTGTCTAGGAAATTAAATAAGTGTCCTACTAACCTTAGTGCCGATGTCTCTTTACTTGCTACTCCCAATCTTGATGTGCCATCTTTCCCTAGTGTAAAGATTTTGTACTTCCCATGCTAAAAGAGTTTACTCATGCCTCTTAGGTCTTGGCAGTCTCATTTCTCCCTTGTGCCTTTGAAGGAAAGGCTATGAGTTAGGAAAAATTCCACAAGGATAAACCTGCCGCCTCCATGAGAAACCCTTGGTGTAGTCGACGACAATGCCTAGTAAGTTTTCTCTAAGGGACTATAGTTTTTTGGAATCGAACAGAGTTTGTTGTTTTTGGTTGAAACCTAGAAGAATTTGTTTTTATACACTCTGTTGTGGGTTACAGACTTTCCTTACCCTCGATAGAGTCTATGTGTTCTTTTGTTTTAGTAGTGACAGTAGAGGAGGTTTTTCTTGCTATAACCATGAGTCGCAAAACGTCTACTTCTGTGAACCTATACTTTGTGTTCACTGTTTGTGTCCCATGGGTCTATTTTTGGTTTAATCCTTTGTTTACCCTATACTTAGCAACTGTAAACTAGAGTGACTCAGAGTAGTTTCGAATAGTTTACACCTTCATCGTGCTCCAGGAACTAAAGGGTCCAACTGGGTTCTCAAAGTACATGTTTCCCCTCCGTGACCAGTGCATAACATTTGTAGGAAGGTAGTAATCTACCGATAAATTATCCCTCGATGAAGTTAGGTTATTCTTCATGATTACTTTTATTGGTGAAAAGTATGATACCATTCCTTGCATTCTTTTCTTTGTTCATCAAGGGTTTTTTTTATCAAATGATTTCTTGTTCTTGAATTCGCAATGCTATTTTACTTTGTTAAGGAAATTCATTGGCATTCTGTAAAAAGGTCTTTTCTCTGTATTAATGGTGGGGCTCTTACTGTTGCAAGGGTACCCACCAGGAGCTCTCAGACCCTTCTCCCCTCATTCAAGGTTGACTATGAAGAAAAGCATGGCAACAGGAGGGTGTGGCGCTTCGGTCCTGAGTTAAGTAATCCGACAGCTATGGTTATCATTGTTCCTTTTGGAGTTTATAAATCAAGATTTTACTCTGTAACTTTTCTAATGTTTACCGTGATGGCCGAATGCAGGTGTGCCCACTTCACAGCGTAGGTTTCAGCCTTTGTTCAACCTGGAAAAGGTACTCGGGTTCCAAAATATGCCCCTTCAACTCGTTACGACTTGGAGGTCTCGATTCTGTTTGTAGTTTTTTTATTTTATTTATTTTTTATTTTATTATTTTTTTTTATGTTAAGAGTAACCTTTGTTCATGCACTGATTCCCTATACCGGATAACTGAGGGTTTAAACCTGTTTTGTTTATCAAAGTTCCAATATTAATGTAAGCATGATGTGGGAGACTTGTGAATGAAATTCTTGTTTCCTTTTGTTTAAAAGGACTATTTACCCCAATATAATCGTTACTAGAGGTCTCACATCTTCCAACTCTGTGTGTTTGTATGTGTTTGTTTTCGATTGGTTGCTTCTTCAATAAGGATTTGCATCACTCTGTGATTTCTGAGAGTGTGAAGCGATTTAATAAAAAATGCTTTGTTTCCTTTCTGCGTACAACATATATAAGATATGTAGTAACAAGTTGTCTATCTGTTTCATGTAGTATTATCCTAGCATGATTATATCGTCCAAGAAAATAGGGTGATATTACACTCATTTCTATATGCTTTATCATTCTCGTTTGTATAAATGGATTCTGTTTACAGTTTGAAACATTCATACGCATATAATCGTTTTGTTCGATCATTGATTTATATATTTGACTCTATTTAAAGTTGATACATATAGGTTCATAGGGTAGTTATGTTCGTTCATTGGCGCATATTTGACTCTGTTTAAAGTTTGAAATGTATATGTGCATATAATAGCTCTGTTCATTCGACTATGTTTAAAGTTTGAAATATATATACACATATAATTAGCCATGTTCGTTCATTCGACTCTGTTAAAGTTTAAAACATATATATGCATATAAGGGCTCTGTTCGTTCATTCGATTTTGTTAAAGTTTGAAACATATATACGCATATAATGACTCTGTTCGTTCATTCGACTCTATTAAAGTTTGAAACATATATAGATGCATATAATAGCTTTGTTCGTTCATTGATACCTATTCGATTCTGTTTAAAATTTGATTCTGGAAAATAAATCTGCATTTAAATCCTATAGTATATTCACTAGATTTCAAATAGTCTTTGTCTAGGTTTTTGAATGCATACCAACGTTAAGGATCTCACTATAACAATAACCAATTCGTTCCACAGAGGTAGAATAACAAATATTTAGGTACAAAAAAGCCTTACAACAATTACACGATCATTAAAAACAACTACTAGAACTCTTCCATATAGCAATAACATGTACAATATCTTCAATATAAAAATCATTCAAACAAATAGAGTTTAGAGTACATATCTGAACTAGGATTTCAGAGAAAAAAAAGGGAACATCCAAGTTCCTCCCAACCATAGAATCAAGTAGCCACGATTACTTTCCTGATTCACCCCCTAGCCTGACCATGAGTCCATAAGGGAGAACTTGGAAATCCTTCTACAACATTGTCCTTCAATTCAGTCCCCCTTTTCCTTGCCTCACACCCTTCCAGTGTTCATAACAACAAGTGAAAAGAAAAATACCCCCAAAACAGACTCTTTTCCTAGCATACTTCCCAGCGTCCTGCCTCCTCGCATATGCTTATTTGTAACTTGCCTAGGTCTTTTTTCCTTCTTTGGAATTTTTGCAGCTTCCTAAATCCCTGATTTTCAGGGGCTTCCAATGCCCAAATCATTAATTTTCCACTTGTACAAATCAGCCTAGGGGTAGTTCCAACATGTTCCCCACTCATGGAGTCGTGGTTAGCTACTTTTAACATGGTTGTTCCATTTGTCTTCCTGCAATCAATATAAAATATTCTGTTTTCAAACAAGTTTCATTGTCAAATAGTTAGTTGGGTCAAATCAGAGTGCTACCCAATAGTCATAATAATTTATTACAATTAACAAATTCGGAATTCGGAATTGCCATAAATGGAAAAAAAATTCCAAATTTGAATTTACCAAAAACAGAATAACTTCCCAGAAATTTAAATTTCCAAATTATTTTATTTTTGGGGATGTCACGGTCAGTATTACCCTATACGATTAAATCCGCATCAGTGTGACTTCTAGGATTTGTTGTTTCCATGCATGGGATCAGAGTTTATCTGCTGAAGGTTGAAGCAATCATCAATTTTCCTCCTCCTTCTACCTTACGCCAACTCCAAATTTTGCAAGGGAAGGATAACTTTCTACGACGATACATTGCTAATTATGTCGAACTGACGAAAGGTTTCACTTGACTTCTTAACAAGCATCATAATTTTGTGTGGGATGACACTGTTAACAAATATTTTGATACTTTGAAACTTTTATTAACCCACACACCACTATTATATCCCTCGGATTACAGTCGAGATTACTTCTTATATATGACTGATTTGGATTACACCATCACTATGGTTCTTTTCCAAGAGGATGATTCCAAAGGAGAACATGTCATTTACTATTTGATTCAAAGTCTATTGTCCACTGAAATCAAATACATGCATGTAGAGAAATTGGCCTTGGCAGTTGTTCAAGTTGTCAACCGTTTTTGTCACTATATTTTATTTCGCAAGACCACGATTATTTCTGATTGCAACCCTATGCAACATATTCTTACAAGAAAATTGCTAGGGGGAAAATACTCCAAATGGATTGTGATTCTCCAAGAGTTTGATTTGGATTTTGGAAAATCCAATTCAAAGAAATCTTTGGTCTTTGGTGAGTTAATATGGGACCTTCCCTCCGCTGATACAAAAAATGTGGCAGAAGATTCTTTTCCTGATGAATCTCTCTTTATGATCAGTTCAGATGATATATGGTATGGAGACATCATAATTTTTCTCCAAACCCAAAATTTTTGGCCTGATGTATCTCATGTAGATCGTCATCGTATTCAGTATCAAGCCCGTCAATATATTAATTTTTTTGATACCCTTTACTATCGTGGTATTGACTCAATGTTTCAATGATGTGTGACCTATGATGAAGCTGAGAAAGTGCTAAATGAATATCATTATAAAGAATTTGGCGGTCATATGTTAGGGTATGCCACTGACCAAAAGATCCTACGAGATGATTATTTTTGGCCTTCACTTTTTAAGGATTTCATTATCGCAGTTCAGAAGTTCCATGCTTTTCAAACCTACAATAATAAGATTCGATCTCATCCTTCTTCTCTATATCTTGTGGTTTTGATTGGTCCATTTTCTAAATGAGGCATTGACTTCATGACATGTAACCCCCACTCGACCGAGGGGCATGGATACATCATTGTAGCTATGGATTATTTCACTAAGTGGGCCAAGGCGATGCCTACATTCGATAACACCGAGAAAACTGCAACACTTTTTGTATTCAATCATATCATCACTAGATATGGCATACCTCAAGACATTGTCATTGACCATGGTACCCATTTTCACAATTTGATGATGTCTGAGCTAACTGATAAGTTGGGTTTACGACATGAAAACTCAACCCCTTATTATCCACAGGCCAATGGTCAAGTTGAAGAAATCAACAAAGTTTTTACCACTATGCTTCAACAGATAGTGGATATTCATAAGTCAAGTTGGAATACAATGATGTTTTTGGCATTATGGGCCTATCATAAGTCAGTTAAATATTCTACGGGTTTCACACGTTTCCAATTAGTGTATGGTATCGAATCCCTCTTGTCGATTGAATGTGAAATTCCATCTCCGAATCTAGTCATCGAACTTCTCCCCAACACCACAACTAAGGAAGAATGTGTTTTGTATTTAATCCAACTAGACAGGACTCATCGTGATGTTGCGTTAGTAATAGAAACCCAGAAGAAACACGTTAAGGCTCAATACAACAAACATGTTAACATCATTTTTTTTTAAGGCGGTTTGGTTCTCCTTTATCACCAAGATCATGACTTTTTGGTGGAAGGTAAATTTGAGTCCATGTGGCATTGTCCTTATATCATTAAATTATTATTAGAGAAAGGATCTTACGAGATGGTTGATTATGATGGAATTCCTTTGCGTGAACCCAAAAATGAGCTTAAAGAAATACTATGCTTAAAATGTTTTGCATGAGTGCTTTGTACTTTAATGTATCATATTCTAGTGTGCTTTTTGTAGTAAAAATTTCCGCCCTCAAACTTCTTACCTTGATTTGTGCTTGATTTCCATATGTTTGAATTGTCACTACCTTATATTGTCTTTGCTAATGGTGCTAGTTGTAGTACTCAAAATATCACGTCTGTTGCATGGGAAATCTATGCACCTAGAGACGAGTTGATAAGTCTACATTATATTTTCTTGGGTCGTGCAACTAATAACATTGTAGAATATAGTGCAGTCATTGAACTATTGACTAAAGCCATTTCACTTAACATCTGTCATCTGATTGTATGATGCAATTCTCAACTTGTGGTGTTGCAATTAAGCAACATCTATTCCATCAGAAGTCCTACACTATTACGAGTATATTTGAGAGTTCACCTATTGGAAAAGATTTTTGATTACATTGAATATCAACACATTCCTAGATATCTAAATACGTTAACGAATGCCTTAGCTAATTACATTTTAGATAGACATTTGTGCAACTTATAAATCAAAATACAAACACATGAAGACAAGTAAGCCGATAGAAGTTTTTTGTATTATAATGAAAAATGTTACAAAAGGTGTGTCTCAAGACAAAAATATCAAAGAACATGGCTTAATATACATATATGCATCATGGATGTTTCTCATGATAGAAAATTGATGCCCGTGTTATGCGACAGAGCAATCAACTAACTTATGCTAAAACACCAACAGTTTGGTGTTGGTAACATCGAGGCAACTCATCTACGGTAATATCGGGGATGTCCAGAGTCAATCCCTCAAGGTTATGCTCAATATCCTCGAGATCCTTGGGTGATGCTCGATCTCGAACAACCACTGCACCTGCCTCTCCACATATCTGGATCAGAGATGAACCCATAGGTGTGGTAGGTGCCACATCTGCATTTGAAAGCATTTGATTAGTCTTGGATACATAATATACAAATTTCATAATAAAAATGCTAAAAACAATATATAATTAAAAATAATTTTCTTACCTATGTCTTCCCAATGCACACCATCAAGTAATGCTAAATATGGATCACCATGGAAGTCCACCCCACCGTATGTATAATCCTCAATCATAATGAGCTGATGTCTCATCCATTGGAAGAAGGTAGGCCTATATGTGACAGTTGGAATTCCACCATGAGTCCATGAAGTGCCATCAAATAAAACCACTTCCTCATGTGAGGATCCCATGGAGCAGGCACACCCTAATCCACATTCTTTAGACACAAAAGTGGGACCCTTTCAAGGAAAAAAGACACCAAAATTAATCCATACCCAAACTGTTTTAACTGACCAGTCCTGCACTTTGTCAACTATTTTTCCATTTTTTTAAAGAGGCCCTTGCACTAGTTGAATACACGGGGTTCCATGCACTCTATGGAATAATGAAACTAGTTTTGTAAATCCAAGTGTGGAGCTTCACTCCCTACAACACGAGTAATAGTGAAGAGTATTGTCTTCATGGATAAGTCGAGGACGTTCTTTATGGGAATATTCCCACTACATTTCTCCATGTCGGCCGAGCAATATTGTGAAACATAGTGGTCCATTGGTTTAGCTAATCCACTGCGTCCAAATAATGATACTCAAGACCTATGACAAGATAAAATGATAAAAAAATAGATGTCTTCAATCTCCAAAGTGAGATTATGTAACATCCCCATCCACCAACAGGTCGGGCAACGTCACTTCCTGGATGTCCCTCTTAGCTCTGATACCATTTTGTAACGTCCCCAACTACCAACAGGTTGAGAAACATCACTTCCTAGACGTCTCTCTTAGCTCTAATACCAATTCATGACATTACCGGCCCTAAACCAACATGCCAGACCATGCCACCGAATAACCTTTATACTCTAATACCATTTATATTTATATACATAACTATCTAAGTACACATTAAACAACTATAGCATTCTGTTCAGATCATTATTCATGCATAAATAACATTAAAACATATAGATAAAATATTATAATATACACAGATTAATGTAGAAATAATAGTGATCCTACGCATAAAACATATATGAAATATCCAGGGATTACTCATCAATTATAACACATGTACAACTACCCAACATGCAATCAACAAATATTTGGTACTTATCTTTTAATAGATGACCACCAACTGCGTGCAGACCTTCCACAAACCTCCCAGCCTTAGACTACACTACTCGTCACTCTCAATAGTGGATCACCCCTTAGTTGGGACTAAACTCCACTGAGCAAGGGATTCCTAGGCTTGGCAAGGACAAAACATAGTTACAAACTTAACAAGAACTCTACACAATTCTCGTTTTTTTGGGGGGTCAAGTTTTTTACCTTGTTTTTAAAAAAGGTGCTATCGGTAGCAACCCCCTCCCTTTTTAGATGGTTTTTCGATATTTTAAATTTTTCGATCCACAATGTTTCCACATTATTTTTTAAATGCTTGTTTTTCATGTATTTTCGAATTTTTTATTTTTTATTTTTTATTCAACTATGGTTTTAGTCATTTTTTCATGCTCCTTTCAATCTTATAAATATTCTTTTCCATTTATTTTTTTGAAATTAGAATTTTTCATGTAATTCTATCTTCTTAATTAATTTATTGTTCCATACTTTTAAAATCCATATTTTTTTCAATACATAGAAAATAATTGTACTTAAATAACACATTTTTTGAATATTTAGAAAAAAAATATAATTAAAAAAAAAATTCATAAATTAAAAACTTAAAAAATTAAGGAAAAAAAAAAATTAAAATTAATAAAAAAAAAATTATGAAAGAATATATATATATATATATAATTAAATTAAATAAAAATTAAAAATCCAACTAGAAAAAAAAAACACCAAAAAATTAAAACTATTTATAAAAATTAAGAG
>ML778987.1:601327-617043 GCA_009831015.1 Picea engelmannii
TCTAGATGTCTTTTTTTTTAGAAATTTTAAATGTTTTTGTTTTCTTTTTTATGTTTTTTTTTCACCCATATTTTTTTAATGTTTTTCTTTTTTGTTTAATTTTGGTTTTGAATATTTTTTTTAAATGTGTTTTTTTGCTTCATTAAAAAAAATTTGCAAAGATTTTTTTATTTTTCAATGTAAATTTAAGAAAAAAAAATTTAATAAAATTTTTTTAAAGTGACCAATTTGTATCCAATTTTAGGTTTGTTTTGGCATAGGGATCTATTTTAAAAACCACGGTTTCAATTAGGTCGTAATTAGCCATAATTTTAATGTTTAGACTTTTTTTTAGTTACCGTCACTTTTTTATTTAGGTGTTAATTTTAAGGTTTTTCTGAGCTACTGTATGAGTTTTGAAGGCCATGCCTGAAAAATGTTGTAATTTTGACCCTGTTTTAAAAAATGGTGATGCCAGTAGCACCACTTTTTGATTTGGGGGTTGATTTTCATGTTTTTTATGCAAAAATATGGGCTTTTTGGGCCAGAGTTCTCGTTTTGAGGTCACAGTTCTCATTAAGTTGGTAACTATGTTGCAACAGGAAATTCACACAAATCAACATGAAGGATTATCTCCCAGGAGCCAGTTCACACTATAGCATACAACCTCTCATTCCCCACATGCCTGTCCCACCCCAGGAAGCGTGCCCCTTCTCTGCTCAACAGTCGTTCGGCTACTCCACTTCCCTTCTGTAGCTTCAAAAAAAGTCCGGACAAGAATTGTCCGAGCACTGTAGTCGTAGTTGGGCTCTCTCTAGGAAATCTCTTATCCAACAACTTCTCTCACCTGGAGAGAGTTTCTTACAAGCCTGACAACTTGCTTCTTCAGTCCATGGGCATGACAACCCACCTCTTCAAACCAGAAGCCTGATAACCTGCTTCTTCAATCTAGCTCCTAAGCCAATTCTAGAAAAGGCGATGGAAACAACAAAGATGAGTATAGAACAGATGATGGAAATAAGCCACGCTAAATCAAGGAACTGCATGGGCTATAACAAAAACCCTTAAGGAATGGTACAACTTAGGAAATGTACATGTGCATTGTGATTCACAAGAAATGTATGGGATAGTTCATAGTTCCTGTAGGGTCCAAGGGTGCATGATTGATGTAGAGGGCGACGATGGAGGCAATGGATCAATCTGTGAATCCTCGGGTGAATCGGGGAGGATGGAAGAATTCCATAGAATCGTGAAGGTCACAAGAATGGCAAGGGAACCCCAGAGAATGATGAGGGAACGTGAGACTTGCAAAACCATGACAGAATGGGAAGAAAACCCCCAACGATATGGCTTTCCCATCTATAATTGCATGTGCCTAGGTCGACACCTGTCGTCCTGCAACTACATGAGTTCCACTTAGAACTCATTCCCTTTCCGAGGAACTTAGGACAACATCGATCATGTCCACCTTATCCTTTAGTAAATAATAATAAAATATTATTCCCTTAGAGGTAATCCCTTTAGCTTATACCCTAGGCCTAGACACTTATCCCCCTCCCTTATCCTAGCTAGTGGAGCTTATTCCCCCATAAATATTTCTTCATGGTCGATAAACACGCATCAATGTAATTTTATTAATGATATGTGCATTTACATATGCAAAATCAGGCTCATGGCCTTAAGTATTTATACTCTCCAGCCTAATAAACATATAAGTCTTCATCTTATAAACACTTGGTTCACCAACCTATAAACATAATTACAATTCAGAAGGGGCTCGGATTTGGGGCGTTACAATCCACTCCCCTTATTTTTTCATTGTCCTCAGTGCAACTTACTTACACAACAACAACAAGATTTCCAAAATCTTCAAAAGGATGTGGGTATTCTGCCTACATAGCATCTTCATTCTCCCATGATGTGTCCTTAGGACTGTACCGGGTCCACTGGACATTTACAAGCCCTATATCTTGATTCCAAAGATTCTTTCTTTTTCGATACAGTATATGCACCAGATGCACCTGAAAAGTGCTTTCCTTCTCCACCTGAATCACATTCCAATTAATAACATGATTAGCATCAGGTACATATTTATTAAGAAATGACACATGAAATACATTATGTATAGACATCCATGCAGGAAATGAAAGCATATATTCTACTGGACCAATCCTTTCTAGGATTTCAAATGGACCATAATATCGAGCTGCCAACTTTGAACAATTTCCCAACTTCAGGGAGCTGTTGGCCTTCACTTAGAGGAATACATGATCCCCTACATTAAATTCTCTGGGAGTTTTGTTCTTATCAGCATAACTTTTCTTCTTGTCATGGGAAGCCTTCAAATTCTTCTTAATATTCAACATTTTTTCTTCCATTTCCTTAAGAAAATCTAGTCCAACCACTTCCCTATCAGTTGGGTTGTCTGAGCTTACTAGGGTGTTGCACTTTCTTCCATAAAGTGCTTCAAACGAGCTCATCTTTAGTGATGCTTGATACCCATTATTGTAGGAAATTTTTGCCATGTGTAGATAATATTCCCATTTAGATGGTTTTTCCATCACATACATCCTTAGAATGTCCTCTATCACTTCATTCACCCTTTCTATTTTCCCATCCGACTTAGGATGATAAGCAGTGATGAAGTTCAGATTTGTTCTGAACCCTTTGAATAACCCCTTCCAGGACTTTGATGTAAACTTTGGGTCTCTGTCAGACACAATTGTCTTGGGTACGCCATGCAAGCATCCTACTTCCCAAATATAAATATCAATGACATTAGTTTCCTTATGAGTAGTCTTCATAGGAATGAAATGGGAAGCTTTAGTAAGCTTGTCCACCACCACCATGATTGCATCATTTTGCTTCCTTGTTCTAGGCAATCCCGTGATGAAATCCATTTTTAAAACTTCCCATTTACACTCAAGAATGGGTAATGGCTATAGTAAACTAGCTGGGTGTCAATGATCATCCCTTACCCTTTGACATTCCAAACATTTGGCAATAAAATCAACAATCTCCCTCTTCATGCCTGGCCAGTAATATTGGCTTTTGACTGTTGAACTTGTTTTTTGATACCCTGGGTGTCCTACATTGACGCAACACTCCTTGCCTCAGCAGGTTCTATGTGACCTCCCAGTCTTTGGATCGCTCTGATTTTTTCTCGAGACGAAGCAGATCCTTTAGTTCCCTGCTGGAACCTTCAATGAATCAAATCCACAGGTCCTTTACGAAAACTCCACCTGCACAAGCAATGCACCAGGCATGAGTTTTCACCTCCACACAACCACCAGACATGACCGTGACCGTTTCCAAAAAGGGATTTTGGGTTTCACGATTTCGCGAACCCTGGCGTCGAGTTCTCTGGATCCTCAATCCCCTAAATGCTGAAATGTCGAAATGCCGAAATTCTGGTCTATGTGATTGCGTCCTCCATGACCACAACCCAACTCTGAAGGTATGTCACGTTTCATGACTTCGGGACTTTCAATGTCAAGTGCCCGACTTCTTGTCCCTATGATTGCCAAAATGAAAAATCCCAAACTTCCAAAACTTGTGACCGTAGCCTCACTCCAAAGATATGTCGTGTTTCGTTACTTCGGAGATTTCCAGCGCAAAACGCCCTCGACCTCTTGTCCTCAGGATTGCCGAAAATATGAATCTCGAAATGCCGAAATATGTGACCCTGTTCCGTGACCACGCTACTCCCCCATATGCTTTCTGGTTTTCATGTTTCAGGACTTCGTGATCCCGGCTACAACAACTCCCTGCCCCTTCGAGCTACCAATATCCGAAATACTGAAGTACTGAACCCCAAAACACTAGTCTTCCGCTCCAAAATGGGATCAATGGCTCATATCCCTCCAAACTGGGATCAATGGCTCATAGCCTCTCCTTATCCGATGGCTTGTGTATTTTCAGGATTTCATGGGTCAAGAGTTTCTAACTCTTACCCTTTGTATCTCCCGGTAGCCAAAATGTCGAAATCCTCCTTTCGGGAATTTCCTCGAAACCTTGACCGCTCATGACGTGTCCTCCTGTTAGACAGTCACGATCCTTTCAGGATTTCCTAGGTCAAGAGTCCTGACTCTTTCCCTTTCTATCTCCCAGTAGACAAAATGCTTAAATAGGTCTTTAGTTCCCTTCTTCACATATGAGGGTTAAACCTCATGCAGCTTTTCCTGGATCCGATGGCTATTGGTCCATGCGCCCAGATCTGACGGCCCAGATCTCTTTCTCCTGTGCACTCTCCTCTTACTTCTTGGACATAGATTCAATGGTCTAGATCTTTTCCTCAGTGCCTGAATTAATGGCAGTTGTAGCTCCCTCCTGAGCTCACGCTTCTTCCTTTCCCTTGGAAGATTTTTGACGCTTGAAGGCCTCGGTCTTTGATGCTTCTCTTAAGAGCCTTGCAACCTTGGTCTCACCTACGTTCTAAGGACGTTGTCCCTCTTGAGATTTGTCAAAATCTTACCCACCAAAGGGTGTCTCGACTTCTTCGATTCCTTCCAGCTATGGCTCTGTGCAGAAAGGCACTTTTCCTCCTAAGCTTAGTCCTCTCTGAAACCTTGAAAGGTTTCTTGACTTCTGCACTCTTTGTAGAGTCTCTACATGAAAATGTGTTATCTGTCCTGCACTTCAAGACTTTAGAATAATTTCTCTCTCCCACCCACTCCTTCTGCCTTACGAGCCTTCAGACGACTGTCTGTCTGTCAAAACTTTACTCTGGTGTTGGCTTGGTGCATTCCTTGCACAGGTCTTTATCCTCTTGATCTTTAATTGCTCGGGCCTCTATGATCTCTGCCCCTTTCTCTCCTTGAAAGGATGGAAATGCCCTCTGGAAACTTCCTTCTCAAGCACTCCTTGTTGAGCCTGCAGGGTGTTCAGTAACCCTGTGCAAGTCTTCCTCTTGACACTTCTTCTCGTTTATGAACTCAAACAAGAGTTCTTTTTGTGCACACCTGCACCAACTCAATGTCCTCCTGGTAGAGTTTTCTAGAAAACTCAGTGATTATGTCTTCTTTCCTAACTCAAAATAGAGTTCTTCTCCTAACACATCATGTGCATTCGATTAATGACCTCTTGGCAGAGCCTTATAGAATTCTTAGAAATTTTGTCTTCTCTATGCCTTCTATGCACCTGCTCAATGCCCTCCTGGCAGAGTTTCTACGAAATCCCTCAATGATTCTAGTCTGTCTTGTGCTCTCTTCTGCATAGTCTTACCTCCAAGGTATTCAACAACCTTGAGGATTCTCCTTGAGTCAGTGACTTCAACTGGTGCGCCCTCCTGGCACGTCTTTATCTGAATCCACAGAATTCAGAAGTGCACTCCTTGCACCGACTTACAAAACCTGTAGTATTCTGTCATGCAACCTCTTGCATGAAGCCTCAAAGAACCCAAACCTAGAATCAAAGAACTCACAGACAGTAAATTATGTCTATCCCTGCAATGCATACCTAACATACATCTACAACATATCATCAACACATAAAGACATTCATTCATGAACTCATAAACATGTGGACAACAACATGCATGCAAAACTGCTCTATTTGTATTAATCAAGAATGTTTGATTACAATGTTTTCGAGCTCGGGCTGCAACAGAGTTTCGGCTCTCTTCTCTCCTTCTAAAACTAACTACTAGATACAAAGAAGATATTTTTACAAAGAGGAGCTCTCGAGCTCTTCCCTCCAAGCTACATACTCTCATTAATTTACATTCAATTATATTGAAGGGATGTCTAGTCCAAATCAGATCTAGATCTCAGCCTTACAACCTATTTAAGGCAACCTTTACTAAAGCCTGCACATATGCATGGATATTTGTCTCTACGAGCCTTACAACATTAAATACAATTCAAAATTTAAAAATCGATAAGGTCACACCTCTCTCTCTCATTGAATGCACACTTTGATGTGTTGGCTAGATGGTGTGTAGCTGGCTTGGAGAGATGCTCCTGCATCATACTCCTCTGCTGTGAAAAATTCATGAGCTCCTACTCATGAGCTTCCCAACTTCATTGTTGAAATCCACCTGGATCCCAAACAGTTCTTTGGAGTTGTCCATCCACACCATTGCTTCTCTTTTACTGCTGCATCTGTTGTACTGCTGCTATGGTAGGTTCTCCTCTTCTCAGCTTCCCTTTGTTGACCACTTCTACTGATCGGATCATCAGCCTTTTGATCTCCTCAGTTATCATGTCCAGCTGCTCCAGTGGTTGGATCTCCCTATGCAGTCTTCTCGGTTGCATGTCCTTCTTATTGGTGGGTATATCATCATGATCCCCCATGTTATTTTCTTCCTCTGTGGCCTCAACTTGCCACACTGTTGCAGACTCTTCTTCTGCAGTTTCATCATTGATTTGTTGGTCAACTTCCTCCTTTGACAGCTTGACTATCATCTCTCCTGCTGGCATATCTCCAGCTTCCTGCAGCTGCTCCTCATACTGGAATTCTCCTTTATCTGCCACTGCATTCCTTTGCACCATATTTATCATCTGTTCAGCTCCCTGGCTGAAATTTATGAGCGATTCCTTGAAATGATCCTCTGCTAACATCTACATGATTGTCTTCTCATGGCAATAATCTACTGGCTCTGGATGGTTCAACCAATCCTCCAGCATATCCAACTCCTTCTCCTATGGAGTGAGCATCTTATCTTCATGCTCTTCTTCTTCCCTTGTTGTCAGCTTCAGTACTGAAGATGTCTCCCCTTCATCTTCCTGGCTGAAAATTTCAAGCCATTCTTTTGAATTCTCCTTTTCCTCTGCTTGGGTAGCCTCTGATATCTGTTCCATCTCTTTCTCCATGATAGTCTTTGCTGGTTGTCTGTCTTATATTGTTGCCTTGACAACACACATGGTGGCCTCAACTAGGGTATATGGCAGGAATTCCTTTATCCCTCCAATCATCAAAATTCTTTTCTGATCTTCCTCTATCATCTCCTCTCGCTGATCTAAACTCACCTATGAGTTAATGAGACTTTCAGTTAGTCTCATCTACTCTCCCTTGCCCATCTGGAAACATGGGATTTTTCTGCTACCCATCTGGCAGTCTATGAGATCAATTGATCCCATATCCATCAACACTCCTTGTTGACACGAACCCAATTCTGAGCTCTCGATACTTTCATACAGTCTCAGTTCTTTTTCCTTGCCCACCTGGCAATCTGAAATTTCTTAACTACCTTCCTAGCAGTTCACAAGATCTTCCAGTAATCTCTTCTCCTCATCATCACTGAGATATCTCCCAGCTTTTGGTTCACACACATGAACCACTTCTTCTTCAACCCTGATGTCTTCCACATACCTCAACCATTCCTTCAACAAATTCCGCTGCCTTCGAGCCAATAACTCCTTGACTGGCCATTTCACTTTCGTTTTCATGGGCCATTCATATACCCATCACGATTTTTCATCCTGTTGCATTCGAAATTCAAGCTCCTCCATCCTCGCTCTTATCTCGGTGATTTCTCTATCCATTTCTTCTTTACTCATTTGTTTTTGGTGGTTCTTCTTTCCACCACATCCATGGCCTTCAGTAGCCATCTTCTTGTTCCTGTCTGCCCTCCTGTAAAAATTATTGTTGTCACTCTACAACCGTGAGTGATTCTAGCATCTCCTTATAGTCCTCATGACTTCCTTTTGACTATTGTGAACCTTGCAACAATCTCCATAGATTTTCAATACTCTGCCTCCTTTTCCTCTGCCTGCAATATACAGACAAAATCAGGCTCTGATACCACACTGACGTAGCACTCCCTGCCTCAACAGGTTCTGCGTGAGCTCCCGGTCTTAGGATCGCTCTGATTTTTTCTTGAGTCAAAGTAGCTCCTTTAGTTCCCTGCTAGAACCTTCAATGAATCAGATCCATAGGTCCTTTACGAAAACTCCACCTGCACAAGCAATGCACCAGGTGTGAGTTTTCACCTCCACACGACCACTAGACATGACTGTGACCCTTTCCGAAAAGGGATTTCAGGTTTCACAATTTCACAAACCCTTGCATTGAGTTCTCTGGATCCTCGATCCCCTGAATGCCAAAATGCCGAAATGTCAAAATTCCAGTCTACGCAATTGCATCCTCCGTGACCACAACCCAACTCTGAAGGTATGTCGTGTTTCATGACTTGGGGACTTTCAATGTCAAGTGCATGACTTCTTGTCCCCGAGATTGCCGAAATTCCAAATCCCAAACTTCTGAAACGTGTGATCGCAGCCTCATTCCAAAGATATGTCGCGTTTCACAGCTTCGGGGATTTCCAGCGCAAAACGCCCCCGACCTCTTGTCCTCGGGATTGTCGAAAAGTCAAATCCTAAAATGCCAAAATATGTGACCATATTCTGTGACCATGTTACTCCCCCATCTGCTTTTGGGTTTTCGCATTTCGGGACTTTGCGATCTCGGCTGCAACAAATCCCCACCCCTTCGAGCTCCCGGTATCCGAAATACCGAAGTACCGAACCCCAAAACGTCGGTCTTCCACTCCAAAATGGGATCAATGGCTCATAGCCTCTCCTGATCCAATGGCTTGTGTCATTTCAGGATTTCACGGGTCAAGAGTTCTTAACCCTTACCCTTTGTATCTCCCTATAGCTGAAATGTCGAACTCCTCCTTTTGGGAATTTGCCCGAAACCTTGACCACTCGCCATGTGTCCTCCTGTTAGACAATTATGATCCTTTTCAGGATTTCATGGGTAAAGAGTCCTGAATCTTTCCCTTTGTATCTCCCGGTAGACAAAATGATGAAATAGGCCTTTCATTCCATTCTTCACATACGAGGGTCAAACCTCATGCAGCTTCTCTTGGATCCAATGGCTATTGGTCCATGTGCCCATATCTGATGACCCAGATCTCTTTCTCCTGCGCACTCTCCTCTTGCTGCCTCGACGTAGTTTCAACGGTCTAGACCTTTTCCTCAGTGCCCAAATCAACAACATCTATAGCTCCCTCCTGAGCTCACACTTCTTCCTCTCCATTGGAAGATTTCCAATGCTTGAAGGTCTCAGTCTTCAATGATTCACTTGTGAGCCCTGCAACCTTGGTCTTGCCTGCATTCTAAGGACACAGTCCCTCCTGATCTTTTTCGAACTCTTACCCACCAAAGGGTGTCTCAACTTCTTCGATTCCTTGTAGCTATGGCTCTGTGTGCAAAGGCACTTTTCCTCCTGAGCTTAGTCCTCTCTGAAACCTTGTAAGGTTTCTTGACTTCTACACTCTTTGCAGAGTCTCTGCACGCAAAGGTGCTATCTATCCTGAGCTTCGAGACTTTAGAATAAGTCCTCTCTCACTCCCACTCCTTCTTCCTGACGAGCCTTCAGACGACTATCTATCTGTCAACACTTTACTCAGTTGTTGGCCTAGTGCATTCTTTGCACAGGTCTTTATCCTCTTGAGCTTCAATTGCTCAGGCCTCTATGGTCTCTGCCCCTTTCTCTCCTTGAAAGGATGGAAATGACCTCTGGTAACTTCCTGCTCAAGCAGTCCTTGTTGAGCCTACAAGGTGTTCAGTAACCCTGTGAAGGTCTTCCTCCTAACACTTCTTCTCCTTTCTGAACTCAAACAAGAGTTCTTTCTGTGCACACCTGCACCAACTCAATGCCCTCCTGGTAGAGTTTTCCAGAATCCTCAGTGATTCTATACTCTTGTCAAACTCAAAATAGAGTTATTCTCCTAATGCATCATGTGAATTCACTCAATGCCCTCTTGGCAGAGCTTTACATAATTCTCAGAAATGTTGTCTTCTCTGTGCCTTCTATGCACCTGCTCAATGCCCTCCTGGCAGAGTTTCTATAGAATTCCTCAATGATTCTGGCTTGTCCCATGCTCTCTTTTGCACAGTCTTATCTCCAAGGTATTCAACAACCTTGAGGATTCTCCTTGAGTCAGTGACTTCAAATAGTGCGCCCTCCTGGCATGTATTTGTCTAAAGCCACATAATTCAGAAGTGCACTCCTTGCATCGGCTTACAGAACCCGCAATATTTTGTCATGCAACCTCTTGCATGAAGCCTCAAAGAACCCAAAACTAGAATCAAAGAACTCACAGACAGTAAATTCTCTCTATCCCTGCAAATGCATACCTAACATACGTCTACAACATATCATCAACACATAAAGACATTCATTCATGAACTCATAAACATGTGGACAACAACATGCAGTAAAAAATGCTATGTTTGTATTAATCAAGAATGCCTAATTACAATGTGTTTGAGCTTGGACTGCAATAGAGTCTCGGCTCTCTTCTCTCCTTCTAAAACTAACTACTAGATACAAAGAAGATATTTATACAAAGAGGGGCTCCTCGAGCTCTTCCCTCCAAGCTACCTACTCTCATTAATTTACATTCAATTATATTGAATGGTTATCTAGTCCGAGTCGGATCTAGATCTTAGCCTTACAACCTATTTAAGGCAACCTTTACTAAATCCTGTGTATATGCATGGCTTTTGGCTCTACCATCCTTACAACATTAAATACAATTTCAAAATTTGAAAATCGAGAAGGGTGTGCCTCTCTCTCTCATCGAATGTGCATTTTGATGTGTTGGCTGGTTGGCGCGTAGCGAGCTTGGAGAGATGCTTCTGCATCATACATAAGGTACATTGTGTATTTATTTTAAAATCGCACTCCTCAATTCAAAAGAGTTGGGTACGTAAACTTTGTTTCTATACAGGAGTATTCCATCAATTCCCAATTCATAATCCTCAACCTTTTTCTACATTTTATGTTGCTTTAATTTTGTTACCAATTCCATGTATTGCAAATCTAATTTTTCATCCTCTACAGATATGTCTTTCAAATATGATTAGTACATGATAATTGATGTAGCATGCAACTCATGCAATCTTCTAATGAGTGCATCAACCACGTTTTTCTCTTTCCCCTTGATGTGATTTATATCAAAGTCATATTCATTGAGAAACTCTAACCATCTTCTTTTCCTGGCATTTAGAGTAGGTTGAGAAAACAATTACTTCATACCATTATGGTATATCCTCAGATCAAACCTCTTTCCAATGAGGTAGTGCCTTCACTTATTTAAAGTGTGCACTATGGCGGCCAAATCCAAATCATAAGTGGCATAGAGCCTTTCATGCTCCTTCAACTTCGTTGATTCATAACATACAACAAACCCATTTTGACTGAGGACTCCATACAGTCCTTATTTTCATGCATTTGTGCATACAATGAAGTCTTCATTTGGATCTGCAATCCTCATAATTGGGGCATTGGTTAACAACTTCTTCAATTTTTGGAAGCTTCTTTCACATTCTTCTGTCCATTGAAATTTCTTGACCTTCCATTGCAAGGAATTGATGGGGTGAGATATTCTCGAAAACCCTGCAATGAACCTTCTGTAGTAGCCAGCTAGACCCATAAAGGATCTAACTTATGTCACATTCTTTGGCGCTGACCATTCTCTAATGTCTTTTATCTTCTTAGGATCCACTGTTATCCCTTCCTTTGAAATGGTATGCCCTAAGTAGTGAATTTTGTTTTGATAAAATGAGCACTTTCTCAATTTGGTATACAATTGATGCTCCCTTAGCACTTGCAACACCATCCTCAAATGATTCTCATGCTCTTCTTCCAACTTGGAATATACAAGGATGTCATCCAAAAAGACAATGAAAAACTTGTCTACATATTCTTGGAAAACACCATTCATTAAGAAGAGGAAAACATCTGGTGCATTTGACAACCCAAATGGTACCACTGTGAACTCATAATGACCATACCTTGTACTGAAGGCAGTCTTGTTGATATCTTCCTTTTTAATCCTTACCTGATGGTATCCTGACCAGAGATCTATCTTAAAAAAAATATTTTCATCCTTCAATTGATCAAAGATATCATCAATCCTTGGTAAGGGATACTTGTTCTGAAGTCAATGCAAAATATCAATGTCCCATATTTCTTCTTCACGAACAAGACTGGGGCACCCCAAGGTGACACACTAGGGCGTATATAACCCTTCTTCAAAACGTATTCAAGATACATTTGAAACTCCTTCAGCTCTGGTGTACTCATTCTATAAGGAGTCTTTGAGACGAGAGTTGCCTCATGTATTAATTTTATGGAGAAATAAATATCTCTCTTTGGGGTATTCTTGGTACCTCCTTGAACACATCTTCAAAATCTTCCAGGATCGCATGATCCTCCAAATTTGACACCTTATCCTTAGGTGATTCTTCCATGAGTCAGAAATATTTGACAACCCTTCATGTAGTAGTTCTTCAACTGCATTGATGAAATTTATTTGATATCAACTGCCCTGGGAATTACCTGCACTTTCCTTAGGCTCCCTTCCTCATCCAAGCAACTGAAGTCTTTGTTATGATAGTCTAATATTGCATTTTGTTGGTCTAACCAATCCATACCAATTAGGAAATCATAATAACCTAAAGGAAATATGTTCAAATATTCCCTTATGATCAGTCCATTCTTTTCCATAAGACATGACTTAACCATCTCATTTACTTTTATTTTGTCTCTAGTAGCTAGCTGCACCAACCGAGATTTTCATTAATTGTTTCTTGGAAAATTCAAAATTTCCACGCTCTTACGATCTATATAACTATGACTAGATCCTGAATCAATTAAAATAGTAATGGTTCGATTGTATATCACACCTTCCACTTCAATAATATGTGACTGATACTTTGCTTGCTTGTTGTCCAAGGCTGCATAGATCCCGAGTAGACTTATGCCCATGTCCTCCACTATTTCAGCTCACTGAACCTTGTGAACAATTCTCATTTTGTCACTTCTGTGAGGACAATCTCTAAACATATGGTCTCCTTTACAACCCCAACATCAAATAGGTGGCTATCTTGGCCTTTGACCACCCATCTCAATCGTTTTGGGTTCTCTAGAATTTGTTTGTCCCTGAGGATTATTTCTAAAGAATGGTGGCTTAATTCCCTTCTTCCTCTAATCCATATTGAATTTATTCTTGTCTTCCCAAGATTTTTGGAAAGTTGGCCTTTCTTTTTGATGATCATATAGTCACTTAGCTCACCTTATGGTCTCCTCACATTTTTTTGGATCATCATATTGTATTTTTTCACTGATGAATGGTAGAAAAATACTCAAATACCTCTGAATCTTTACTGTCTCATCCTTGATGAAAGATACATATTTAAACTATTCTAAAAACCTTCTTGCATATTCATCTATTGTCATACTCCCAAGATTGAGTTCAAATAAATCTTTCATTTTCTTGTCATTTTATCTCTTAGTCAAGTATTTATTTTCAAAATACTTCTTGAATTGCCTCCAAGTAATATTTTTCTCTTTAATGTGTTTCACCTACACAAGTTGATCCCACCACATGGATGCCTTTCCTTTGAGCTGGTAGATGGAAATTATTCTTTCTACATGCGAAGAATAATTATGAAATTGAATACACTTTCTCATGCCCACCCTCTATGTATCTGCATCTTCATCCTTCTTCTACTCCCCATCAAACGTAGTGTTAGAATATATAAGATAGTGTGCTCGTTTTACCAGAAATATACCCTCGTCTCCCAACCACAGGCCGAAGCCTCCCTCCGAGCACCTTAACCTTGACCTGAGAATTCCTTTGGAATCAAACCCTAGGCTAGATAGCCAAACAAGGAGCAGTGCATCTCTCCCCAAGGATAGCGCATCACAAAAAGATGATCAGATAGTCCAAACCCTAGCCAAGAGATATCCAAGACAAATACTAAAACTTGTTGCTGCTGCAGCTGCACCTGCAACCCTCCTCCAAACCTGTGCACCAGCTACACCTGCAGTGCACACCAACTAGGAAAACTGCAGTCCTGAGATGTGACAAATGAGAAACTGGCGCCCTGTATTTATAGTAATCCTGCCAGTTTACTGGGGCCGACTTCTCCTTCTGGGTAGGTGTCTGTTCAGTATATTATTATTAATTCTGGCCGACTTCTTCTCTTGGAGGCTAATAACCTAATATAAATTATATTCTTGAGCCGACAAGGCTTCTAGGGTTATTAGCCAATTCAGTAGGGTTTCTCTTGCTTCCTGGAGTCTTCTATTCTCGTCAGGTTCACATGTAGAGGTAAATACCTCCCACAACTACCATAATATTAACACTCCCTCCTAGCTAGAGAGGTATTTATAGGTAATGGACTTGAGCACAAAACATACCATTTACACGGTAGCATCAATATAGTCATATAGACTATTTCATGACTAGATCATGAGCATCACGATTACTATCAGCTGCATCATCTTTCGTAACCATACTTCATCTGAGTAATATGATGCTGAATAAGTCACTCTCACCATAGAGTGATACAAGCGGAGTAAAAGATCTGAACTGTTTTCCGTCTGGAAAATCTATGTTCATCATTCATATGAATGATCATCATCTCCAGTAAACTATTGATAGTCTTCAAGGAAATTAGAACAACAATGGTCTTGAGCACAACAGACCATTCAACTGGTATCACCACGAGCACCTGTCATTATTATCCGACTGGATAATCTCCTATGACAACTAGTACAATATCGATTTATAGAACACACTTGTGTCTATTCCTGTAGTACACAACTACAATCCAGTGGTTAACTACCACATCAAGTAACACACAAGTACTTGATCATCAAGAGTGAAACATATTCACCATAGTAGTTCTCATCTACTGTCATATAACAAACATCTGAGAGCATCCTGCATAGAAACAATGTTATGATAAAAATTGTATCATCTGGGCCAATCTTTCACTCACGTCTGTGAGATCTGAAAGAATGCCTGCCACCACAGTAGTCTTCATCTGCATAGAAACAATGTTATGATAAAAACTGAAACATCTGGGCCAATCTTTCACTCACGTCTGTGAGATCTGAAAGAGTGTCTGCCCTTAGTATATAATATCAACAACAATCATCTGAGCCAATATTTCACTCACATCTGTGATATCTGAAAGAATTTATACCCTCAATATAGAATATCAATAACAATCATCTGGGCCAATCTTTCACTCACATCTATAAGATCTGAAAGAATGTCTACCCTCAATATATAACATCAATAATAGGCTATCTGCCCCATTCTTCTCAACCAAGGAAGAAGGATTGTTTCTGATTTCTGAGCCTGGACCATTTCTCACCCTGGGCCATTCCTACGACACTAAACAAAGTGTAACCTCGAGAGAATGAGTCTTCCCTCGAGAAATATTTGGACCATTCCTTACCCTGGGCCATTCCTTTGACACTTAACAAAGTGTAACCTGGAGAGAATGAGTCTGCCCTAAGGAATGACTGTCTTGGACTATTCCCCACCCTGGGCCATTCTTCCAACACTAAACAAAGTGTAACCTGGAGAGAATGAGTCTGCCCTCAAGGAATAACTGTCCCTGATTGCTGAGCCTGGACTATCCCCCACCCTGGGCCATTCTTCCGACACTAAACAAAGTGTAACCTGGAGAGAATAAGTCTGCCCTCGAGGAATAATTGTCTGGACCATTCCTCCGACACTAAAAAAAGTGTAACCTGGAGAGAATAAGTCTGCCCTAGAGGAATGTTTGTCTTGCATCAACCTCCAAAATGGACGATTCTTCGAAACTGCTCACAACTATGAACTTCAAAAGAATGACTGCCCGGCGAGGCAGACCATTCTACTTGACCACTACTCAGAGTGACTGCCAAGAAGAATGACTGTCCTAGACCACTCCCCATGTTAACCACAATGGGAAGTCGTTGTCTATGATACATCAACAATC
>ML778987.1:619828-642775 GCA_009831015.1 Picea engelmannii
CCATGCTCTGAAGTTGGAGGCTCCTTCTAGCTTGTTCTCAGACTTCATAGAGTTCGTCATGGCTTGCTTGACTTGGTCAAACCCTAGATTTGACCAGAAATCCAAAATTCACGTCTTGGCCTTCTGAGTGTACCAGGAGATGCATTGGGCTATGGCGCACTGATCTATCCGGAGATTAGGTCAATCTCGTCACTTAAGGTGCCTCAACAAGAGGTTTAGTGTTTCTGCAACTGCTTCTGCTGGTAACCCTAGCTACAGTTCTTTTGGAAGTTTCTCCTGCTAGTAACCCTAGCGGAAGTTTCTCAACGAGCTCAATATCTAACGGTTATGTTTCCTTCCAGCATTTTAGGCTGACTGAAGGGGTGTGGGCCCATAACCTGTTAGAATATATAAGATGGTGTGCTCATTTTACCACGACGATACCCTCGTCTCCCAACCATAGGAAGAAGCCTCCCTCCGAGCACCTTAACCTTGACCTGAGAATTCCTCCGAAAGAAAACCCTAGGCTAGATATCCAAACAAGGAGCATCACATCTCTCCCCAAGGATAGTGCATCACAAAAAGCTGATCAGATAGTCCAAACCCTAGCCAAGAGATATCCAAGCCAAATACTGAAACTTGTTGTTGCTGCAGCTGCACCTGCAACCCTCCTCCAAACCTGCACACCAGCTACACCTGTAGTGCGTACCAACTAGGAAAACTGCAGTTTTGAGATGTGACAAATGAGAAATTGGTGCCCTGTATTTATAGTAATCCTGCCAGTTTACTGGGGCCGACTTCTCCTTCTGGGTAGGTGTCTGTTCAGTATATTATTATTAATTTTGGTCGACTTCTTCTCTTGGAGGCTAATAGCCTAATATAAATTATATTCTTGAGCTGACAAGGCTTCTAGGGTTATTACCCAATTCATTAGGGTTTCTCTTGCTTCCTGGAGTCTTCTATTCGCTTCAGGTTCACATGTAGAGGTAAATACCTCCCGCAGCTACCATAATATTAACACGTAGGAGGTTTTATTTTGTTCATTTTCCCTTGTATGTCATCCTCCCCAGACCTCTTATGCTTCCTAACAGGGGATGGACTTGAGTTGTTGTGTGGTCTCTTATTGGAATTCCTCGGGGAGTGTTGGTGATGTTTTCTATCAGTTTTTGTTCTTTTGTGTTGTAACGTCCCCAACCATCACGAGGCATACCACGCAATGCTACACAATTACCTGGTCTTTTATGATTATCTCTAATACAAATTTGTGATGCCACAACCTTCAGATAGGCGGGCAACACCACCGCGGAACATACATACATACATATAATTCATATTTAATGAGTTTTAATGAAACAACATGGAGTTACTTCTATCACACTGAATCAAATAGAATTAGCAGTAAGTCTTATATGCAACGGAACACATGATACATTTCAGGAATCACAGACATGCATAACATACATAATTAAGCACATTTAAATGATACTTATATTTTAACTGGAGTCAAACCACCAGCTTCGTGCAGACCTTCCACGAACCTCCCATCCTTAGACCACATTGTTCATCTCTCTCAGAGGTAGGTCACCCCCGAGTTGGGACTAAGCTCCATCGGGCAAGGGATTCCTAGGCTAGGAAAGGTTAATAGGAAGTCACATAGTTTACGGGGAAGGGTTCTCTCCCAGGATCCACTTACGCCCACTTCTCACAGAATATCATTCCCCACATTCATGTCCCACCCCACGAGTATACACCTTCACTGTCACACAGTCCATCAACTTCTCCACCTCCCTTACCTTGGACTTCAACAATAGGCTAGATCGAAATTCTTAGAGCTTTGTAGCAGCTATAGGACTCCCTCTAGGAGAAATCACCTCCTCATCACACTCTCTCACCTGGAGAGAGTTTCTCACATTCCTAACAACCTTCTTCTTGAATCCAAAACCACCTCTCTCACTTGGAGAGAGAGTTTCTCACAGGCCTGACAACCTTCTTCAACCACTTCAACTCAATTCCAACCGGGTGAGGGAAACCGCAAAAACATCAACACTCAGTTGATACAAAGATGATGACAACAATAGAAAATGGGCATGGGCGATTACTGTTAAATTATGAGATTGATTTCTTATGTGGATTAATTCTTTTATTTTCTTCAATACTTTGATTCCAGCTTAATACACTTCAAAATTTTCAAATCATAATCGAATAGCAATAATTATGTAGATAAGTAAACATGCATATCAACAACACATATACCCTAGGGAAACCCTATACAGGGAGAAAAACCCCAGCAAACAATATTCCTTTATTGCATTAATAATGTATTATCTCTTACAAATATCCACCATGAATGTACTTCTCTCAAAGAGCTTGCCAAGATGACTCTGACCTGACAAATACTTACAAGACCTTGCTGAAATACACCTTTGATATGTTGCCTCTTTATCACTGATGTGCTCCTCTATTACTTCACCCTCAACCTGCATATGAAAACTCTATTTCAAAATTGTGTTGAGGAGAGGGTTCAACCTCTTCTTATATAGGCTGAAGAGGGGTAGAGGAGAGGCTCAAAATAGTAACCTAATTGCATGCATTAGTCATAAATCAACTTCATACTTTAGTTCGAACTTAGAACTAGACTTGAGACTGACATGCTTTAGTTCGAACTTAGAACTAGACTTAAGACTTTAGTTGCAACTCAACATTACACTTTAGTTATAAGATAGAACTAGACTCAAGACTTTAGTTTCAAATCAACATTACACATTAGTTCTAGACTCAAGAATTTAGTTGCAACTCAAAATTACTAAAATAGAACTAGACTCAATACTTTAGTTACAACTCAACATTACACTTTAGTTCTAACATAGAACTAGACTCAAGACTTTAGTTACAACTCTTGACAAGGAAATTCAAAATTCTCTTCATGGTGGATAATGTTTACACGTGCCAATGCACTAGATCAATACAATTACATCATTTTCAATATTAGGAATATCGTTTGTTTCTAGCTCATAGGAATTTTACATTCAACCTAAATTTTTCTAGATACCTTGACTTTTTCTCATGGCTCACAAGGTTTGACTAGGCTCACAGAGGTTGTATGTTCCCCTTGACTTTTGCACTAGTTTGTCTATGCTCACAGAGGATCCCTTCTTTCGGCTTTACCAAGAGATCATAGAAGATCCTAAACTGAAGAAGTATCTGGAGGTACTCTTTCGATCCATTAGGCTTTTTGCCAAGTCAACATCTACATATCCATGCAGAAATAAACCACCACTGTATGTATATCTTAGACCATAAGTAATGGTCCCTCTGAGATATCTCAAGATGTGATTTGCTGCCACCTAGTGTCTCTATCTCGATTTAGTCATGAACTGACTCATTGCAATCACTGCATAGCATATATCTATCCTAGTGTGGATCATGTACATTAATGATCCAATTAGCTCCCTATACATGGTGGGATCCACTAAATCTGAAACTGTATCAGAATCATGCAGATTCTTCAAGTTGGTAACCATTGGAGTAGACATGGATTTGCAATCCATCATACCAAACCTCTTTAGTACATCCACTGTGTATTTTCCTTGTGCTAGAAATATCTCGCCTTGTCTTTGCCACACTTCCAATCCTAGGAAGTAATGCATCAAGCATAAGTATTTCATCTTGAATTTTGAGGTTATCTCCCTCTTACACCACGCTATTAGCCCTTTATTTGCCGTTAGAAAGAGATCATCAACATACAAGATTAGTATAATAGGTTGGTTACCTCTTACCTTGAAGTATATATTTTCATCAACATCACTTTTCTGAAAGCCCAGGTTTTTAAGAAATCCATCAATCCTACCATACCAAACTTTGGGAGGCTGCTTAAGACCATACAAGGCCTTCCTTAGCTTTCATACATGCGTGCCTTTGTTATGCAGTATAAAACCATCTTGTTGTTCCACAAAGACCTCCTGTTCAATCTTTCAATTCAAGAATGTTGTTTCTACATCCATCTGATGTAGTTTCCAACCAAGTACGGAAGCTAAAGAAATAATAGCTCGAATGGAGGTATACATGGCTACAGGAGAAAAAGTCTCTTCAGAGTCGATTCCTTCTTTCTGAGTGAAGCCTCTAGCTACAAATATTTCTTTGAAATTTTCCACACTTCCATCAACTGCATGTTTGATATTATAGATCCATTTGGAAGAAACCACTGATTTTTATTTTGGCCTCGGCACAATGTACCAAACATTGTTCTTTATAATAGACATGTATTACTCAAGCATGGAATCCTTCCATACTTGTAATTTATCTTCTTCTTCTAATGAATAAGGTTTGGCATCACTAATGTTTCTCATCAATGCAACATAGCCTCCAAACCTATGAGGCCCCTTCCTTTCCCTGAAAGTTCCTTTGGGAGCAACTATCCTTTCTTCTTCCTGCACTATTTCTTTAAGCCACCCTGGCTTTCTTTTGGTTGGAGGTTCTTCAAGAGTTCTTTCTAAAAATTCAACGATTTCTAGGGGCTCATTACTTGGCCCTTCACAAGGTTCCTCCCTCTGATCATCTGACTCTTCATTTTCAGAAGAGGGTGAAGTTAGATTAACTACTTTCGAATCCTGTTGAAGCTCTCTGGATTTCTTCAATGCAGCTTCCTCATGGAAAGTCACATCTCTTCTTACCTCTATTTTCCTTTGACCTGGTACATAAATCCTGTAACCTTTGGATTTCTCACTGTACCCCACAAAAAACCCTTTCTTTCCTAAGGGTTCCATCTTTGTCAACTTTTCCTTAGGGACATGAATATACACAGGACATCCAAATATCCTTAGATGCCCTAATTCAGGTTTGATCCCTGAGAAGACTTCTTCAAGAGTCTTTTCCTTCAAAATACCATGTGGAAACCTGTTTTGAATATACACGACAGTGGAGGTAGCTTCTGCCCATAAAGAATTTGGCAGAACCTGGTCAAACATCATTTCTTTTTCTTCCTCACAAATAGTCCTGTTTTTCCTCTCAGCAACACCATTTTGCTGAGGGTTCTATGACACGACCAACTATCTCTTGATTCCTGTTGACTTGCAGAAATCCTCAAACTGAAGAGATTCAAACTCTCCTCCATTGTTTGTTCTAAGGATTATGATGTGTTTCCATGTCTTCTTGTCAATAAAGGCTTTATACTCTTTGAATTTATCAAATGTGTCACTTTTAGCTTTAAGAAAATATATCCAACATTTTATTGAGTAATCATCAATAAAAATGACATAATAGAAACAACCACTGAGTGAGGGAGATGACATGGGACCACATACATCAAAATGAACCATATCTAAGATTCCCTAAGCTTTGTTGTCACCACTAGGAAATGCTTTCTTTATATTTTTACCTAGCATGGATCCCTTACAAATTTCATTTTTACTAAGAGAAATAGAGGGCATGCCACAAACCATGTTATGTAGATCTGGAAGAGCTTTGTAATGAATATGTCCAAGTCTTATGTGCCACAACTTGCTGGATCTAGTCACATCATGAGCCAATGCCTGAACTGACTGTCCTGACACGACATACAGTCCTCCACTGCGAGTTCCAATAGGTTATGCTATACTTAAGTGGCTACCTTTAGCCCATAGTAGTGCCTTCCTATCCTTGAACAACACCCAATATCCCTTGTCCTCAAGGGTTGCAACTGATAGTAGATTCTTCTTGAGACCTAGAACATATAATACTTCATCAACATGAAGTCTAGCCCCAGATTCCAATCTGAAGGAGATAGAGCCTACTCCCTCTATATTGTAACATTTTTCATCCCCAAGCTCGACCTTCTCTGCAAAATATTTTGTCTTGAAATATAAGAGGATCTCCTTGTACCCTGTCATGTGCTTTGATGCACCACTGTCTACTAACCAAGTTTTCGGCCCCGTGGAAACTGAACTGGATAAAGAATAAACCAAATAATATTCTTTCCCATTTTCTTTCTCATTAGAAGGACTTTTCTGATTTCTTTTGGATTCATCATCCTCAGCAGTTGAGGCATGATGTTTCCCTTTCCTAGGATATTTATTTCTAAACCAACAATCTTTATCAAAATGACCCAACTTATTATGACTAAATCATTTAATCCTAGATGTATCAAGATTATTTCCTTTGAATGTATCTTTGATGTTTGGCTTCCGTTGAGAGTCTTTCTGGAAAGTGCCTTTGTTCTTTCCCTTGAATCTTGATGCTAAAGCTGAGTGCTCTTCTTTCATTGGTTCGCTCCTGGTAGCTGTCTGACTCTCCTCTTGGAGACAATCATGCCATAACCTCTAAAACATAGGATGAATATCTCTCCCACTTACACTGTATAAGAAGGTATCCCATGAAGAAGGAAGACTGCCAAAAATGGCTTGCACTAAATCATCATCGTCCACTGCCACCCCTATGACCAAAATCTGATCTTTGATATGAGCTATCCTGGAACAAAAAGATGCCACAGATTCACCTTTATCCATCTTCAAATACTTAAGCTTGCACTTAAGTGTCCTCTTTTGACTTGGATCCTGTTTCTCATACAGATTCACCAAGGTATCCATAGAGTCCTTGGAAGTCATCAACAAAGTCATTGCAGGCATTATGCTGTCTTTGACTGAGTAAAAGATGATTCACTTGGCCTTTGCTTGAATCTTCTTGAAAGTCATTCTTCCTACATTATTCATTGGTTTCTCCAACACTGTGGTCACATACTGCTCAAGATCATGCTCTTGCAAGATATTGTTATACAGAGCTTCCACACATTAAATTTGGTAGCTCCTTCGAGCCTATCCTCGACCATGGCTGAAATGGAGGATGCCATGGTCCTCACACTGGAAACTTAATCAAGATTTCTTGGATTTGTGTGTACCTGTTGCTACACTTCAATGCATTTAACACACCCTAAGCTCTGATACCATGTTAAATTATGAGATTTATTTCCTATGCGGATTAATTCTTTTATTTTCTTCAATACTTTGATTCCAACTTAATACACTTCAACAATTTCAAATCATAATCAAATAGAAATAATTATGTAGATAAGTAAACATGCATATCAACAACACATATACCCTGGGGAAACCCTGTACAGGGAGAAAAACTCCAGTAAACAATATTCCTTTATTTCATTAATAATGTAAGATCTCTTACAAATATCCACCATGAATGTACTTCTCTCAAAGAGCTTTCCAAGATGACTCTGACCTAACAAAGAATTACAATACCTTCCTGAAATACACCTTTGATATGTTTCCTCTTTATCACTGATGTTCTCCTCTATTACTTCACCCTCAACCTACATATGAAACCTATGTTTCAAAATTGTGTTGCAAAACTATGTTGAGGAGAGGGTTCGACCTCTTCTTATATAGGCTGAACAGGGATAGAGGAGAGGCTGGAAATAGTAACATGATTGCATGCATTAGTCATAACTCATATTCATACTTTAGTTCGAACTTAGAACTAGACTTGAGACTGACATGATTTAGTTCAAACTTAGAACTAGACTTAAGACTTTAGTTGCAACTCAACATTACACTTGTTCTAAGATAGAACTAGACTCAAGACTTTAGTTGCAACTCAACATTACACTTTATTTCTAGACTTAAGCCTTTAGTTGCAACTCAACATTACTAAAATAGAACTAGACTCAAGACTTTAGTTACAAATCAACATTAGACTTTAGATCTAACATAGAACTAGACTCAAGACTTTAGTTACAACTCTTGACAAGGCAATTCAAAATTCTCTTCATGGTGGATAATGTTTACACGTGCCAATGCACTACATCAATGCAATTACATCATTTGAAATATTAGGAATATTGTTTGTTTCTAGCTCATAGGAATTTTACATTCAACCTAACTTTTGCTAGATACCTTGACTTTTGCTCATGGCTCACAAGGTTTGACTAGGCTCACAAAGGTTGTATGTTCCCTCTAAATTTTGCACTAGTATGCCTATGCTCACAGAGGTTGTACATTCCCCCTGAATTTTGCAATAGACTCACATAACATATCATTCATTTTGACTTTTGGTGTGACTCACAGAGGTTGTTCGTTCCCCCTGGCTTTTGTCAATACCTCACAAGACTAGTTGATTCTCCAAATCTCCCTGGCTAGCCTCAAGGTGGCCCATATGGCCTCTCATTGGAGAATGACCATCGATGCTACCAAATTTAACAATTACCAGGGTATTGGGTTCAACAAGAGACGCATATCCACCCACGGTTTCCTAGTTTCAGGGTGCATGACAAGAAAAATTGCAGAGGTCGGTGATGGAGGCCAACGAGTTCAGGCAAAGGATGGAAGAATGGAAGAAAATCCCCAAACACAATTTGACCCTTCAGCTTTAACTTCATGCACCCAGGTCGACACTTGTCTTCATGGAGCTGCATGCACTCCATTTAGCATTCGTTCCCTTTCTCTGGAACTTAGGAAAAAATATATCCTTTTAAATAGCCTTTGGAATAATAATAGTATATTATTATTCTCTTGGACTTAAGCCATTCATCTTAGCTACTCTTTCCAAAATTTCATCCCCCTCTCCCTTACCTGACCTAGTGGAAGCTTAGTCCCCACTCACTCTTTCTTCATAGTCGGTCGACACACAACGATGTTTTTATATTAATAATATGAATATTTACATGTACAAAACATGCTCTTGGCCTTTAACACTTAGGCTCTCTAGCCTAATAACAAAAAATCCTACCAACTTATAATTGTTCTACTCACCAGCTTAAAAAACATGTTTCCATTCATATTATAACTGGGGCTCGTCCTAGGGGTATTACAATCCCCCTCCCCTTATTTTTTCACTATCTTCGGTGCAACTTATTTACACAACATCAAAAAAAAATTCAAAATATTCAAAAAGATGAAGGTATTCTTCTCGCATAACATCCTCATGCTCCCATGTCGTGTCCTCAGGATGGTACCAGGGCCACTGGACCTTTACAATCTCTATGGCTCAATTTTGAAGATTTTTTCTTTCGGTCCAATATGCACACCAGATGCACTTGCAAGACACCTTCTTGCTCCACCTGAATCACATTCCAATCAATAACATGATCAGCATCAGGTATATATTTCTTAAGAAATGAAACATGAAACACATTATGTACAGTCATGGATGCAGACAGTGAAAGCATATATGCAATTGGCCCAATATTTTCTAGGACTTCAAATGGCCAACAATATCTGGCTGCCAGTTTGAAACAGTTTCCCAACTTAAGGGAACTTATGTTGGCTTTTACTTTCAAGAAAACATGATCACCCACTTTAAACTCCCCATGGGTTTTGTTCTTATCAACATAACATTTATGCCTGTCTTGGGCAACCCTTAAATTCTTCTTAATCTTCATCATTTTATCTTCCATTTACCTGAGCAACTCTAGCCCAACTATTTCTCTATCAGTTGGGTTGTCCCATCTTATTGGTGTGTTGCACTTTTTGCCATAAAGTGCTTCAAACAAGATCATCTTCAATGATGCTACCCATTATTGTAGGAAAATTCTACCAAGTGTAGTTAGTCTTCCCATTTAGATGGTTTGTTCATCACATACATCCTTATCATATCTTCTATCACTTAGTTCACTCTCTCTATTTTCCCATTAGACATAGGATGATAATCTCTGATGAAATTTAGATTCGTTCCAAACCCTTTGAATAACCCCTTCCAAAACTTTGAGGGAAATTTTGGGTCTCTGTCTGACACAATCATTTTGGGAATACCATGAAACCTTCCTACTTCCCTCATATAAATATCGACAACATTGGTTTCCTTGTGAGTGGTTTTCAATGGAATAAAATGGGAAGCTTTCATAATCTTATCCACCACCACCAAGATGGAGTCATGTTGCTTACTTGTTCTGGGTAATCCTGTGATGAAATCCATTGTCACCACTTCCCACTTCCACTCAGGAATGAGAAATAGTTGTAGAAACCCTTTTGGGTGCCTATGTTCAACCTTGACCTTCTGACACTCCATACATATGGCGATGTATTATGAAATTTACTTCTTCATAGCTGGCCAAGAGTAATGGATTTTGACTGCTGCCACTATTTTCTGATATCAAGGGTGCCCAACATAATGCACATTATGCAATTCCATCAAAATCATAATTCTCAATTCTTGGGAATTAGGTACATAAATTCTATTTTTGTACAGGAGTGTTCCATCAACTTCCAATTTATAATATTCCACTTTCTATAGCATCTTACCGTGTTGTAGCTTTGCTACCAATTCCATGTACTTCAAATCTGCATTTGCATCCTCCACAATTCTTTCTTTCAAATATGATTGGTACATGCTAATGGTCGTAGCATGTAGTTCATGTACTCTTTGGCTAAGTGCATCAGTTACTTTTTTCTCCTTTCCTTTGATATGATTGATATCAAAGTCATACTCACAAAGGAATTCCAACCATCTACTCTGCCTAGAATTCACGGTTGGCTAATCAGAAAAATACTTTGGACTATGATGGTCTATCCTGAGTTCAAACCTCCTTCCCATGAGGTAGTGCCTCCATTTATTTAGGTTGCGTACTATGGCTGCCAAATCCAAATCATGTGTTTCGTAGTTTCTTTTCATGCTCTTCCAATTTTTTGGACTCATAACATATTACAAACCCATTCTGGTTGAGAAATCCTCCCATTCCTTCTTTGCATGCATCTATGCAAACCACGAAATCCTCACTCAGATCTGCAACCCACAGTATTGGAACATTGGTTAACAACTTCTTTAATCGCTGGAAGCTTGTCTCACATACTTCTATCCATTGAAATTTCTTCTCCTTTCTTTGCAAGGAAGTGATTGGGTGATAAATCCTTGAGAAACCTGCAATGAATCTCCTGTAATAGCCAGCTAAACCCATAAAGGATCTGACTTCTGTCACACTCTTAGGTGTTGATCATTCTCTAATGGCTTCTATCTTCTCAGGATCCACAACTATCCCCTATTTCAAAATGATATGTCCCAAATAATGGATCTGCTTCTAATAGAATGAGAACTTGCTCAATTTCGCATATAGTTGGTTCTCTCTTAGCACTCACAACACCATCCTCATATGTTGTTCATGTTCTTCCTCTGACTTGGAATACACCGGGATGTCATCCAAAAAGACTATCACAAACTTGTCTAGATATTCCCTCAATACGCCATTCATTAGGCACATGAAAACAATGGGTACATTTGATAATCCAAATGGTACCACTATGAATTCATAATGACCATACCTTGTTCTAAAGGCGGTCTTGATGATGTCTTCATCCTTTATCCTTACCTTGTAGTAACTTGACCTGAGATCTATTTTTTGAAAATATCTTGGCATCCTTCAACTGATCAAAGAGGTCATCGATCCTTGGCAAATGATACTTGTTCTTAATGGTCACTTTGTTCAACTATCTGAAATCGATGCACAATATCAACGTCCCATACTTCTTCTTCGAAAACAAGACTGGAGCACCCCAAGGTGACACACTTGGGCGTATATACCTCTTCTTCAAAATTTATTCAAGCTGCAATTGTAGTTCTTTCAGGTTTGGTGTACTCATTCTGCAAGGATTTTTCGACACTGGAGCTGCTCCAGGCATTAGGTTTATAGAGAAGTCAATATCTCTCTTCGGGGGTAGTCCTTGTACCTCCTTGAATACATCTTCAAAATATTTTAATACTACATGGTAATCAATATTCAACATCTAATCCTTAGGTGTTTCATCCATGTGAGTTGTAATTATCTGGTAGCCTTTTATGTAACACTTCTTCAACTACATTACTGAGATTAATTTGATAGCCACTGCTCTGGGAATTCCTTGGACTGTCTTCCGATTTACTTCCTCATCCAAGAAAGCAAATTCCTTTCTATGACGGTCTAAGATGGCATGGTGTTGAGCCAACCAATCCATCCCAATTAGAGAGTCATAGGAACATAAAGGTAAGTTGTCCAGTTCATTTCTCCCTTCAACTCATCCACTCTAGATCTGTTATGATTTATGGTAGGAGATGGGATTGAGCTACTGTGTGCCCTCCTCTTGGAGTATCCTTGGGAGTGATGATGTTGTCTTCCAACACTCCTAGATTTCTTCTTCACATTAGGGGACCCATGACTTCCTGATTTAATGGAGTCATTCTCCTTATCCAATTTCCTTTCTATCCTTTCCAGGATCTGTATCAATGTTATGTTCAATTCACTCTGTTGATCCCTAGCTTTCATGAGATTTATGTTATCTACTCGATGAGTTTGGACATCCTTATGAAATATTTCAATTATTTTCATCATGTTTCCCTCCTTATTTATCTCTTCTCCATGTCCATTGGAGTTTGATCCTTCAATTCCCAAATGAACATCCATTCCTCTAGCTTAATTTTCTAAACTGGAAGCATTTCATTCCTCCTCCATTCTCTACACTCTATGGAAATTCTGTTTGGTTTTGACAATCGTTGACTCTGCAATACAATATGAAATCAACCAAAAATTTTCAGGTCATTAGTCCTTAACAAATTACACAATTTTCATAAACCAATCTGATTCAATAAAATGTTCATATTTCATTCTCTGCAATTCTCGATCAATCAATAATTCCCATAGATCTTTCCTTATTGATTTCTACTCTATTCTGCAACAATTTATCATTCACTAGCCCCTTTTTGTTGTTAAGGTTTAATATATTATTAGAGTTCTTTGCATTTCAATAGACAACAATAGCATAAGATAGGATCACCAAGAAATACACAATTACAAGAGACACGTCATTTATCCTGGGAAACCCTCAAGGGGAAGAAAACCCAACAAAAACTTCCTTATTATAGATAGACAATACAATGCCAAGAGATAACTCAAACAAATATAGAAAGTCCTCTCCCAATAATGCACCCCTCTCTCTCTCTCTCTTCTCTAAATCCAGCTCTGAAATTTGTCTCTCAATGAACAAGTGAGTGTGTGTCTAAGTGAGGTGTTATCCTCCTTATTTATACAATTCTGGCATGTGTGGAAGTGTCCCTTCACTGGTAGGGATGACTTCTCAATATGGATGGTTATAACCACCTTTAATATACTTTGGGGCCTCTTTAATATATTATGGGACCGACTTCTTATTCTTCCTATTACAATTATATTTTGACCAATCCGCAAAAGGGGATTTGGTCTTTTACAATAGACGATATGATCAATCTGGAATGGGGATTGATCTAATGAATAATTCCAAAATAATAATTAGAATACACTTTGCAGTTACATTATTTCAACATCTCTTAGTCCCCAACCCTTGCGACCATGGGTTGTGGTCTAGAGCTAGATCGATAGGCACTTACTTGAGACTTTGGGTTTCATAAGTCTTCAAAGCACATCTCAATAGTCTCTTGGAGTTCTCAATTAACGAACTCATGAAGTAAAGTGGATCAATAGTCCATGACTACCCAACATCCATGGTTGATACCCACTATGGAAATTCAGGCATCAGAGCTCCGAGACTTCGAAACTTCGGAGCTTCGAGACTTCAAACCTCGGATCTTTGAAACTTCAGATCTTCAGAACTTTGGGTTTTAGGATTTTTCGTGCTTTCTCCCTTCCAAACTCCTGAGTTCTGAATTTCTAGACTTATTTATCATCCAGGTGCACATACTACAGATGTCACCAACTTAGGTAGTGGCACGTGGCATGTTTTGGAAGGTCCATGTCACCCCTGGAAACGTCATCCTGCTCGACCACATTTGATCCTTTTCTTCAGGACTTTGGGTTTTGGAAGTTTGTGTACCAACACACCCCACTTCTCTCGAGTTCTAAAATTACGATTTTTTCTTAGCTTGATCTAACGGTCGAGCTCTTCTCCTCAGATCCACGACACAAACGAGCTCCTTTTTTTTTTTGGATTTCCAAAGGAACTCATGGCTAACCATATCGAAACATTACCATATCTGACGGTAGGATTTTTCCTCCTCCTCCTGAATAGATCCTACAACAAACATTACTCTGCATCCCAATACCATGTCTATCATGGTTTTAAAATATCGCTACACCTCTTGAGCTTCATAAAGCTGCCAAGGTAACCTCTTGGAACTCAGGAATGTTCTGAGGTTAGAAATTGGTTCCTCTTGACATAATTTTCATCTGAAGCCTTGGTCGTCATGATCACTTAACTGGCCCATCCAGGCTCAATGATCGAACCATCGTTCTACACTTGAATTTTGTCCATTTCGACAACAATTCTTTTCTGAAACTTTTTCTTTGACTTCCACTAACTTGGCCCATCCAAGCCCAACATTGAAACCTTGTATCTGATAACAAAATATAACATCCCCATCCATCACCAGGCCTATCACGAAACACTACACAATTACCTGGTATTTTATTATTATCTCTGATACCAATTTGTGACGCCCTAGCCTTCAGCTGGGTGGGAAAATCCACCACATAACATACATACATACATAAATATATATAACGCATATTTAATGATTTTTAATAAAACAACATAGAGTTACTGCTATCACATCGACTAAAATAGAATTAACAGTAAGTCCTATATGCAACAAAACACATGATACATTTCAAGAATGAAAGACATGCATAATATACATAATTAAGCACATAAATTATACTTATCTTTTAACTGGAGTCAAACCACCAACTGCGTTCAGACCTTCCATGAACCTCCTAGCCTTAGACCACACTACTCATCACTCTTAGTAGTAGGTCACCCCCGAGCTGGGACTAAGCTCCATTGGGAAAATGATTCCTAGACTAGGCAAGGTCAATAGGAAGTCACACAATTTACGAGGAAGGATTCTCTCCCAAGATCCACTTATGCCCACTACTCACACTCTCATTCTCCACATGCCTGTCCCATCCCAAGAGTATACACCTTCACTTTCACATAGTCTATCGGCTGCTCCACCTCCATTACCTAAGGCTTCAACAACATGCAGAACCAAAATTCTCAGAGCTCTGTAGAAGCTATGAGACTCCCTCCAAGAGAACTTACCTCCTTAGAAAACTCTCTCACCTGGAGAGATTTACTCATAGGTCTGACAATATGCATATTCAATCCACAACCACCTCTCTCACCTGGACAGAGAGTTGCTCATAGGCCTAAAAACCTACTTCTTCAACCACTTCAACTTAGTTCCAACCAGGTGAGGGAAACCGCAACAACATCAATACTCATTTGACACAAGGATGACGACATCAATAGGAAATGGGCATTGGCACCGAAAATGGAAACAACCAAACTCTTATACACAACAAGGCTCAGGTGATTACCAAGGTATCAATTTCAACATGAGATGCGGATCCACCCACGATTTCTTGGTTTCAAGGTGCTTGACAAGAAAAAATGCAGAGGTCGGTGATGGAGGGCAATGAGTTTAGGCGAAGGACGAAAGAATGGCAGTAAACCCCCCAACATGATTTGACCCTTCAACTTTAACTGCATGTGCCTAGGTCGATACCTGTCTTCTTGTAGCTGCATGCACTCCATTTAACATTCGTTACCTTTCTCTGGAACTTAGGACAAAACATATAGTTTTAAACAACCTTTGGAATAATAATAATATATTATTATTCTCTTGGACTTAATCCATTAAGCTTATCCCCTCTTTCCAACCTTTCATCCCCCTCTCCCTTACATGTCCTAGTGGAAGCTTAGTCCCCCATCACTCTTTATTTGTGTTCGGTCCACACGCAGATATTTTTTTATATAAATAATATGAATATTTACATATACAAAACACGATCCTCACCTTTAAACCTAAGCTCTCCGGCCTAATAACACATAAGCCTACGAACTTAAAATTTCTCAGATCAATAGCCTACAAAATATGTTTCCATTCATATTACAACTAGGGCTCGTCTTAGGGGTATTACATGTGACTTCTTGATTTTCTTGAGCCACTCTCCTTATCCAAATTATTTTCTATTCTTTCTAGGATATGCATCAACTTTATGTTGAAATATCCGTGTTTCTCCCTGGATTTCATTAGCTTTTTGTTATCTTCCTGGTGAATTTGGACATCTTTCTGCAACTTCTTAATGATTTTCATCATGTTCTCTTTGTTATCTATCTCTTTTCCATGCCCATTGGAGATCGATCCTTCAACTCCCAAATGGACATCCGTTCCTCTAGCTTCATTCTATGAAATGAAAGACTCATGTCCCTCCTCCATTTCTCTGCATCGTGGAACAATTTGGTTTGGTTATGTCAATTGTTAACTCTCCAAAATGTGCAGTCAACCAAAATTTTTGTCAGGTTATTTGACTTTAATTTTTGTTCAAAATAAACCAATCTGATTCAATAAAAGAAACATCAGATTCCATTTTCAGTGTCTTGGTGAATCAAGAACCCCTCAAGATTCTATATCTAATATCCTCTTTGTTTTGCAATAAATTTTCGGGCACCATCCCCTTTTATTCAGCCCTTGGTTCGCATGTGACCATGGCTATCATCCAACGCTAATGATTTGGGTGTTTATCTGAAGCCTTGAACTTTGGGCTCTGGAGCTTCGAAGGTTTCCCTTTTTCCATGCATTCCAAACATCACAGAACAACAAACTGACAAACGTGCGAAGAATGATGGATCCATGGTTCACATTCCTTGCTCATATATATGGTGGATTGAAGCCTCGAGGACTATGGGCTTCGATGGTTTCCAAAGAACTTTCTAACAAATCTCTCAGAGTGTCGAATTGAAGAACTCGTGAAGTAAGGTGGATCAACGGTCCACAACTTCCCAACATATAACAACTGATACCCACTATAGAAATCCCATCTTCGGAGCTCTGATATTTCGGGCTTTGGAGCTTCGGGACTTTAAAGGATGTCACAGATACACATCCCAAAACTCTCGAATCACTAATCTTCGAACACTTCCACGTCACCCCCAGTGACGTCATTAGGTCGCGTCACCTCAACGCTACGGAAATTCAGAAACTTCTTCCTTCCATTCCCTTATGAACCATTTCTTCCATAGTGTCAAGTATCCAGACTTCATAATATGGTGCCTCGCGTCCACTATGACCATCAGGGCCCCACCATCCATGCTCAAGAAGAGGCCCATGTGGAGAAATATTAGAAGCGGACAAGTGGCAGACTCATATGGGTGACACGTGTCACATTCTATCATGCATTTCAATCATCCAATGGTTCTTAACTCACTAACACATGGCACCCATCCCATTTTTTCACGTCATTTTGAGTGATTTCAACAAGCCACATCACTTCGAAACTTTGGGCCTCGACAGTTTTTATACTTCCATGCTCCAATTATTCTAAACGATGAACTCCGAAGTTACGAACTGTCGTGAGATCTATGGCTCACAACCACTTGTGCGTAGATATGATGGCTCTGATCTATCTTCGACCAATCCAATGGTCAATACTTTTCCCCACCAGATCTATGCTTTAGACCCTTTCAGGGACTTAGGAACTTCAGGCTTCGACCCTTTTTACTCTTACAAGCCATAAACCTTGCCAAAGTTGTGAATTCTGAAGGACTTGCAGTTTAACCCTCATACATCTTTCTCTAGATTTGACGGTTGTGATGGGTCATCCTTATCACGAATAGATCCTATGGCCCAACACCTCAGTTTTTGTGGTTTCTTTCTCTATGGTGATTTCTTAAGCCATTACACCTACAGTACTTCCAAACATAGTCCAAGTGTTCTTTCAATGCCCTTCTGGCACTCTATACATCAAAATTCTATGGACTTTCTACTATGAATTTCTCGTTCATGGCCCATCCAGGTTCAACGTCAAAACCATGGGCTCTGAACTTGAATATTTTCCATTCTAACAATAATTCATTTCGAAAACGTTTTCTTCAACTTCCACTAACATGGCCCATCCAGGTTCAGTGTTGAAACCATGGTTATGATACCATTTTGTAATGTCCCAGCCACCAACAGGCTAGGCAACGTCACTTCATGTACGTATCTCTTATCTTTGATACCATTTTGTAACATCCCCAGCCACCGAGAGGCCGAAAAATGTCACTTCCTGGATGTCTCTCTTATCTTTGATACCAATTCATGACATCCTTGACCTAAACCAATAGGCCAGGCCATGGCATTGAATAACCTTTATGCTCTGATACCATTTATATTTATATACATAAATATCTAAGTACACATTAAAAAACTATAGCATTTTGTTCATATAATTATTCACATGGAAATAAAATTAAAACATACTGAAAACATATTCTAATATACACAGATTAATGCATAAATAACATAAATCCTACACATACAACATATATGAAATATCCAGGCATTACTCATCAATTATAACACATGTACAACTACCCAACATCCAATCAACAAAGATCTGTTACTTATCTTTTAATAGATGATGACCAACTGCATGCAGACCTTCCACGAACCTTCGATCCTTATACCATGTTGCTCATCACTCTCAGTAGTGGGTCACCCCTGAGATGGGACTAAACTCCACCGAGCAAGGGATTCCTATTCTTGGAAAGGAGAACAAGAAAGTCTCACAAATCAACAGGAAGGATTTTCTCCCAAGAGCTAGCTCACAGTACAACCTACAACCTCTCATTCTCCACATGCCTATCCCACCCCAGGAAATGTGCCCCTTCTCTTTTCAACAGTCCTTCAACTACCCCACTTCCCTTCCAGGGCTTCAACAATAGGCGAAATAGGAATTTTCTGAGCACTGTAGCCGCAGTTGGGCTCCCTATGAGAAATCCCTTCCCCCATAACCTCTCTCACCTGGAGAGAGTTCCTTACAGTCCTAAAAACCTGTTTCTTTAGTACAAGGTCCTAAAAACCCACATCTTCAAACCACAGGCCTAACAACCTACTTCTTCAATCTAGACCCTAAGAAAATTCCAGAAAAGGTGATGGCAACAACAAGGATCAATATAGAACAAATGATGGCAGCAAGAGACACTCATCCAAGGAATTGCATGGGTTGTAACAACAACCATTAAGTTACGGTATAGCTCAGGAAAGGTACAGGTGCATTTTGCTTTACATGAAAGGTATGGGATAGTTCGCAGCACCTGCACGGTCCAGGGGTGGGTGATGGATGTAGAGGGAGACGATGGAGGCAATGGTTGAATCCGTGAATCCCTGGGGTGAATTGTGGAGGATGGAAGACTTCCAAAGAATTGGGAAGGTCATGAGAATGGCGAGCGAACCCCCGTGAATGGTGAGCGAACGTGAGAATTTTTAAACCACGCCGGAGCAGGAAGCGAACCCCCAACGAGCTGGCTTTCCCAGCTATAACTGCATGCACCTAGATCGACACCTATTTTCTTATAGCTACATGAGTTCCAATTAACACTCATTCCCTTTCCCAGGAACTTAAGATGACATCGATCATGTCCACCTTAGACTTTAGGAAATAATAATAAAATATTATTCCCTTAGAGGTAAGCCCTCTACCTTAACCCCTAAGCCTAGACACTTAGCCCCCTCCCTTACCCTAGCTAGTGGAGGTTAGTTCCCCATAGATCATTCTTCGTGGTCGGTCTACATGCATGAGTGTAATTTTATTAATGATATGTGCATTTATGTAAGTTTTAAACATGTGAAGTAAAGTAATGCATATAGATTCTTAAGCAAAACATAAATTAATCAATGGATCATACACATAGTACACATAGATTTACATTGGAAATCCTTAACATGGAGAAAACGAGCCTTCCTTGGTGCCACACCTTTCAACTCTTCATTGTATTAATTTCACAATTCACCATACAATATATATAATTTTTTTAGGTATTTCGTAGCTACCAAAACCTTAATCCCTTAATCTGGGATTAATTTAAATAACCACTAAAAATAGTCAAAATTGGCCAATTTTTTTTGGGGGGCACTACATGTAACCAAGGCAGGACATACTTGGCCCCCCCTGGGACCCTGCTAGGAAATTCCCTGGCGCACAAGACTAATAGAGCTAAAGAAGTTGGGATCGTTAGACGCAGTTTTTGAATCTGACGTGCCCACACACACACATGTAAATAATATAACACATACCCAACATTCTCCCACTTGTTGTTTTCCTTACATAAGGGATTCACATGATTATATAGTCAACAATACAAGGCAACAATTCCCATTTTTATTCTACACTAGGAGAAATTCTCTGTGGTCACAAACGTTTTCAATGAATCTACAACATTCTTCAAAGTGCCAACCTTTTCTAGCAACACCTTCTTTTCTTCAACCATGTCTCTCACAAAGTGATATTCAACATCAATATTCTTTGTCTTCGAATGATAAGATGGGTTCTTTGTTAGAAAGATTGTACTCTGACTGTCACAATCTAATCTCATTGCTTGTTGTACCAATACAATACCTGAACACAATCTCTATAACCAGGCTGCTTCCTTGCTTTCATGAGTTGTTGCCATGTATTCAACTTCTGTAGTTGAGAGTGCCACCACAGCCTATGTTTTTCTCATCCAACTGATTACTCCTCCAAATAGGCTAAACAGATACCCACTTGTATATCTTCTGTGATCCATATCTCCAGTCCAGTCTACATCAACAAATCCATGTATGTCCACCACTCTATCCAATCTTGGTCTTCCTTGGTAGCACAATCCATAACTGGTAGTGCCACGAAGATAACTGAAGACGCTCTTTACTGCTATCTAATGCTCCTTCCCTAGTTTTGACATATACCTACTCAAAACTCCCACTACATTTGCAATGCCTGGTCTAGTATAGACCATTGCATACATCAAATTTCCAGCTGCACTGGCATACATAAGATGGGACATGTCCTCTTCTTCTTCCTGTGTCTTGCGACACTAATCTGCAGAGAAATTTGCACCTATAGGAATAGGAACCTTGACCAGTTTACTTCCATGCATATTAAACTTCTGCAATATCATCTCAACATATTTTCTTTTATCCAACCAAAGTTTCATGTTTGATGATCTCTTTTAATCTCCATTCCCAGAATGAAGTTAGCAACACCGAGATCCTTCATGTCAAATTTGGAGGATAGCTACGATTTCACCTCCTTGATAACATCCATATTATTTCCTACCAGCAACATGTCATCAACATACAACACTACATAAATGAAGTGATTACCAACCTTCTTGGAATATGCACAGTGTTCAGCCTTGCTTCTCACAAATCCCAATCCAAGGATGTATGTGTCAAACTTTCGGTACCACATCCTAGGTGATTTCTTTAGACCATATAGTGACTTATTTATCTTACAAACCAACTCTTTCTTTCCCTTCACTACAAATACTTATGGTTGCTTCATGTATATTTCTTCATCCAAATCCCCATGTAGGAATCTTGTCTTCACATCCATCTATTCTACTTCAAGATCAAAAGCAACAACAATAGATAAAATAAATCTAATAGACGTTAACTTAGAAACAATAGAAAAAATATCACCAAAGTCAATTCCCTCTACTTGGGAATAACCTTTTGCTACTAACCGATATTTGTATTTCTCCACTTTTCCTTCTACATTAAACTTCTTCTTAAATAACCATTTGCTACCAACATATTTTCTTCTAGCTGGCAACTCAACTATATCACATGCCTCATTCTTATCCAAGGCATCCATTTCTTCAACCATGGCCTTCTTCCATATTTTACTATCCTCTAAATTCGTTGCTTCCCTGACAGTTATGGGGTCATCATCAGTAATAGATAAAGGAAAATTGGAATGGAAATCAGGTGGAATATACCTTTCTGGTTGCCTTCTTTCTCTCACTGATCTCCTCAATATTGGGGTATGAGGTTCTTCTTCTTATTCTACTTCATATTCTTCAGATGATTCATATTTTTCATTATCCAACTCAAGATCTATTTGCTCAGGTTCTTCTTGCCTTGGTAGGAATTCCTGTTTGGAAACATCTTTTACCTCTCTAAAAACAATATCTCGATTGTAAACAATCTTCTTACTTTCTGGGTTCCAAAGATTATAATCTTTCACGCCATATTTATAACCAATAAATATACACTTTTCAGCTTTACTATCCAACTTACTCCTATTTTCCTTTGGAACATGTACATAAGCATCAAAGCCAAGCACTCTAATATGTTCAAGAGAGGGTTTCTTGCCATTCCATACCTCATGTGGATAATTTTATTTATTTTCTATATTGCTTTGATTTTATTTTATTTATGAGAGTCCTCATCTAGGCTTAGAAAAATTATTCTTGGCTCTCAAAGGTGTTTTAATTTGAAACAATAGTTATGCCCAAATGTGCCTTGTGATGGTTGGATTACACTACAATTGTTTTGGATTTATTTTGTATATATGTTTTCTGAATGGAAGTGTCTTAGATAATCCAATCATTAAACTTATTTTCTCAAATTTTGTAAGTTAAAATTTAATTACATATATAAATGTTTTTTTGTGAGTTAATTATCTCTATAGTGCACATGATATCTTGATAACTATTGAGAGTTTATTGTAAAATTGTAATGATATTTTGACTTTATTATTTTTAAATATTGTTTGATGAATGAATTATCTCTATAGTGCATGTTCTAGTTTAATAAGTATTGAGAATTTATTGCAAAGTTGTAATGATATTTTGACTTTGTTATTTTTAAAATTTTATTCTGGATACTTCATCTCTTTGTTGTAGTAATCCAAATTAAACACCTTACACCATTAAAAGTAATAGTAAGTATGCAAACATGCATTGCAGAAAACATTTATCACAAGTTATCTCCCACATGTATTTTTCCATAAATTATTCCACAAGTCAAATAAGAGAATTTGACATACTTGTGTTGTGATTATAGTACTTTAAAATGTTTCAAATCTAAATTATATTATTTTTTTTATTATTTGATCTATTGGTTACAAATAAGTGGCGTTGTAAGAGATGCACATAGATTGTAGTGTTCCCAATGGAATTGGGAAACATATTTTTGAATTCATAAATGGAATTCATCTCATATATATATATATATATATATATATATATATATATATATATATATATATATATATATATATAT
>ML778987.1:653489-665965 GCA_009831015.1 Picea engelmannii
AAAAGGAACCAAAAACTCGACTAAATATATTTATATAAGAGGAAGGAAAAATGGTATACAGAGATTAAAGTGGAAACTTGTATATCAAGTACATAATAATAAGCACCGTCACATTACAGATCCTGGTTTAATAAAATTTTACAATAAGAATCTGCAATAACGAAATATTACAAACGATCGCGAACAACATGGAGTTTACTAGTATTTCTAGCTACGATATCTATATGTAGCTAAGCTTTTGCTTTTTTTAAACAAAATTACATATATTCCATCTGAATAAGGTATTTTCGGAAAGTTCTAGATGCCCGACAAACCCTAGAAAACTAGCATTAGTATAGTACCACAAGTAGCAAGATTAGATGTGGTTTAAATCGCTATAAGATTCCACGGTTCAACCCCGGGACAACTTGCGATAATAAAGGGAACTCTTATAATTTGGTATTCAAGACCAAATAATTATAAATTCTATCACCAACGAGGGGTTAAATGGTTATTACGATAAACATATCATCATCAATAAAACAATTTGCCACGCTATGCTTGGACGTTAAGGTATAACTTTTAAACCCCACCCCATATGGTTATACATTGCTAAATATGTCGATAAGTTCTAAATAAAGTTTGGTTAAGTAGGATAAGAAATATCAAGTCCCTTGGTACAATACCTAATCTAATCTATGGAAATTTTCACGAAGGTATATATACAACGGCTAACTCATAATTAAACTCACCGAAGTATAGATTAGAGATAGATGAGAAATGTTACAATTATAAGGAAAGAACTCTATAACTGTTATTGCTAGCAAGAGTGGTATTACGGCTACATGTTAGTTATTAAGCAAATAAGAAGTTGTAAATTTTACATAACAATCTATAAACTTTGTAGATCAATTTATGCAAATGTATATTTACATCGTAATCATAACTCAATGGCAAGTTTATATATGTAGTTTTAAAATAAATAGATCATGAGTAATTAAGAGGGTATCTGACAATTATCAAGTGGCCTTAAGGATTGAGGAGAAACAGTTGAGGAAACAATAGACCATGAGAAATGATATAGGATATGAAAAAGGACACTATACGTACCCTTAAAGAGAATCTGTTCATGGCTCAAAATCGAATGAAGAAGAAAGATGATCAGTGTCATTTTCATTGTCATTCTAAATTCCATTCTTCATCTACAACCTTATAAGAAAATTTCCCTTATAGAGGATCACTCCCAGAAACATGCTCCAAAGTTTTACGACCCTTATACAACCCTCAAGTGTGTAGGGCTTGTGGCTTACAATTTATCCCTTCCTAGTCACTCCAAGCTCAATCTATTTTTTCATTTTTTTTGCTTAAAGAAAGTGAATGCAACCAAGTGACAGTTTCAAACTAGTCTCCCTAAGTTGGATGAATAATGTTCCATTTGGTTGTAGATATAAGAAATCCGGGCCCAATGCGGGCATTGTCTCCATCATCCCACAATTTAGGAAGTTTTAGCACAGTTGAAGGATACAAAACCATAGCATGCCAAATGTGAGCCAACTACTATTTTGCAACAATTCCCACATCTCAAGCTTTGTGGACAATGATATTCTTTAAGGGGGAGGGCATGTTAGGGTCCTAACCTCCCTAACCGCTCAAATAGATAGAATAATACATTTTTATATGTAATAAAGACCATGATTAGTAAACAAGGGCTATGTAATAATGTCAACACGTCAAATGTAAGAACACTTACTAGAAGGTTCTCCCTCTATAAATTTATTCCTCTATAATATTCTCAGGAAGATAGAAATAGTACAAATAGGGGTAGAAATCATGGAAAATGTTGTCTTGTTAAATTATTTGTACTCGAGCGCTACTCTGTTGGAGCTTTCACCCTTGAACAGGAAAGTGAACTATGCTCTAAATATAATAAAGGTATCATCTTTTGGATCTATCGTGCTGATATACTTACTATTTGGTTGTTTCTACAAATTATTATGATACAATTTTGTTACTTCTCTGCATATTTCCTTTTAGTACTTTATGGATAAGTCATCCATAATGATATAAATTTGTTCTTCCCTAGCATGTGGGTTATGAGAAATACTACATAGAGGTTCTCTCAGTACACGTGTGGTAGAATAACCACTAGGATGTGAGATAAACAAAGGGGTATCTGCTAGTAGTTAAGGTGCATCCGATGTACTTGGAGTAGAGTTGGGATGCATGTTGTATTAACGCCTATGAATATAAAGATGGATGTCTTCATATGTCATGAGAATTGTACAAGTTGAATATTTGTTCGCTTGTGCTTGACTTGGGTTGGGATATTCTCCCACATTCTCAGTCGAGGGAACAATAGATTGATGTGTAGAAACCACTCCTTGTTGAGGGAATGGGTCTTGTAATATTGTTGGATGTGGTGGTTGAGGGAAGCTCTCCTCAAAGTTTTGGGTTCCCTATGGGGCCTTTGGGTGCTCGTTGATTCCTTCATCCTTTTGAAGTATGTGACTTGGGGTTAGTGGTGAGTATAATTTCCATAATCACCACATAATGCGCAGGGGGAGTTGGTTAAGAGGATGTTGTTCTTCCCCTATCCTCATTAACCATTATTTTTTATAGTGTTCTAGTTTTTATTAATAGCATTAGGATTTCCCCCTACTGAAGGTTTTTTCTACTAGGGGTTTCCCCCTATCCTTCATTGGTATTATGTTTATTTTTCCCTTTTTCTTTGAGTTGTGCTATTGGGTGGAAGGTTTGACCATATTCATTTTTTCAAATGATTGAACTTGTTGTACTAGCAAAGGTTGGATAAAGTTGACACCATCCTATTGTTTTGACTATGGTGGCATAACAGTGGGTGGTCGAGGACCAAGGAATATGTAATATGGGTTACTCTCTTATAGAGGCCCTTATGGATTGTATGATGTTGGGGATCCCTCACTACAACTTGGTTCGCATGAAGGTCCATGTGTATGCAAATAAATTGACATGTGTAGATGAGGTAAAGGATTCATGGGATTTCCCGCCCCCAACTATTGGAGGGGGAGGGGAAGGGAACGGATTATTGGGCACATAAGGTGCACTCATCATCTGAGCATAGCATGGTGCTCCTATATAAGGGTTTTTGTGTTTAGTGGTATTGTATGAAGGTGTAGGGTTAACATATGGGTGGAGGTGGGTCATTGAACGAATCAGTATGCTGTTTCAATGGGATGATTGAGGTTTTTCCTAATGGAATAGAAGTGGTCTGGGTGGATATCAGTGGCCACCCACCTTCTCCAACTCGCTCAAAATAGTTTTCTGGCAATTTTAGCAATTTACTATTCTTAACAATTTTAACTTTCGGGGCCATTTTGAGGGCCTTAGTGAAGGTTTTTTGGGATCGATTTTCTCAATGATATCCAAAGGAATGAATGATCCCCTAGAATGAATCTCCTCGATGATACCTTTCCAACACGATATCGTTCTCCTAAAACAGAGATCGTATGCAAAAATTACGACTCCGGGAAGTTGATGTACTAACTTACCCAAACGGGGCCCACATGACTTTTGGCACTTCATATCCTAGGTTTAGGTTTTTAAATTTATAGGGTTTTTAAAATTCATGTTTATTGTAAAAATGCCTTCAAATCCTCATTGTAATCATCTGCTTTTGAATGTGAGTACCCATCACATGTCTTCTCAGAGATAAGTTGCCACCATCGAGCGAGTCTATCACTTAGTATTTTTACAGTCTCTATACATTTACTTCATTAATAGAAGTCATGTATTACTGTATCTTTGTGTTTATGGTTGCATATTTGATATATTTATTTTATATTATTGGATATCTGCAATATCTCTGTGCTTTTCTTTATGACATCTCTACTCTAATTTCATGCCAAAAATAATCTGGATCAGTGGTATCAGAGGAGGTTTCTCTTGATCATTTTTTCCAGTGCATGTCCCTGATGAGGTCCGAGTATAGTAAGTTGGGTCTTGAGCTTGTCTCTATTGAATACAATTTCTCTCGCACACCCAAGAAATCCTCCATGGTGGAAGAAAAGAAAAATGATGGAGCACACGATGCTATCAATAAGTTGCTTGAGCAAGCTCTCATGTGACAAAGGGATGAAATGATAGATAATTTTTCCCATGTCCTTCAAGTCCTGCCGATAACAAAAGGTGCACCTTCATCAAACAACCCCTTTGGAAGAACCTCTCCTTTCAATGTACAGGTTAATTTTGATGTTCTCATATTTGAAGGTCAAATAGATGCAGATGCCCTAGACAAGTGGTTAAATCTGTTATAAGTTCATTTCTTTGTTCATAATTTTTATGACAGGGAAAAGATCACCTTCATACTCCTTAAATATCTCCCCCATGTCAAACATTGGTGGGAAACTTACTGGGAAAAAAGTGCAATAGGGGAGTCTTGAATATATGAGGTCGATCCCACTTAGGATTTTTTTGTGGATGCGGTAAAGGAACAATATTACCTTGTTGGAAACTATGAGGACCAATACATGAGATGGACCACACTTCAACAAGAGAGGGGCTAAGCAGTTCTAGAGTTCACCAATACCTTCCATACCTTCTGCACCAAGCTGGGTATCAAAGAATCTGAACGACATTCGGTTCTAAAATATCATTGGGCTCTACACAGATACATCCAAACTGAAATGGATTTTATGGAAATCTCATCACTCGGTGCTTCTTATCGATATGTTGTTAAAATTGAGTAGAGTTTTAAGCACCAAAACAAACAGTAGTTTGGGTCTACAAATATGCAACAACCAAAGTATGATAAAGATGAACCTAATAAATAGTCTCCCAAAAATGAGTCAAAGAAACAGAAAAAGAAGGGTCACATGAAGAGAAAGAAGGACACCTCAAAATGATGTGATTGCCACAAAATCCCCTGGCACAACACCAAGGAATGTCCCTCAAAATAGTCATTGGTGTTTGAGATCAAAGACAAGGATTTGAACCCTGATTCAGAATCTAATTATGAAAATACTATTAAAATACAGATCATCGATGTAGATCCCACTGCTATTGTCACGAATGCAACAATTCAACTAGAAGAACCAACAGATATTGAAGAGATGGAGTTCCTTTTTCATTCATATATGTGGGTGAAGGGGACCCCACTAAATTTTATTATTGATATTGGAAGCTGGAAGAACCTCATCTCAGCAGAGGTCGTCAAACAATTGGGATTGTCGACAACACCACACCCGCAACCATACAACATCAGGCGGCTTCAACAAGGATGATATATCCATGTCAACCAACAGTGTCGATTGTCATATGATATCCATCCCTTCAAGGATGAGGTATTATGTGATTTTCCCCACTATATGTATGTGATGTTCTCTTGGGCCATCCATATATGTGGAAGCACCATGTTGTTTAGGACTCTCGACCCTGTAGTGTCATTGTTACTTTAGGGGGTGATCTCTATAGAATACCAGAGGTATCTCCATCTATTGTCCCACGTAAAAAGTGTCGCAAGGTAGTATATCATACTAAAAAATTCATCTTGTTCACAATCTATTCAAAAGGTGAACATGATGATACTGCAACCACTATAGCCTTGACCCAAGAACCTTTTATCCAACAGAAGCGGGTTGAAAATACTATAGAAAAGAACAAATATTTTGTATGCACACAAAAATCTCAAGCAACCCAATTGGTTGAATAGATTCAACCCTGTCAAGAACAAGTTCGTGACAACCCTACACAAACCAAGAAACGCGATGTCTCCAACAAGGCAAGTAGCTCACCAAGATTCAAATTTAGAAAACGCTTCCCCCTCTCCCCCACGAACTCAAATAAATGGTTACCATTTCTCCCTAAGGAGGTATTATTGATCCAGGTGGATATCGGTGGCCACCCACCTTTTCCAACTCCCTCAAAATAGTTTTCTGGCAATTTTGGCAATTTACTAATTTTAGCAGTTTTAACTTTCGGGGCCATTTTGAGGGCCTTAATGAAGGTTTTTAGGTATCGAGATTCTCAATGATATCTAAATGAATAATTGAGCCCCCAAAATGAATCTCCTTGATGATACCTTTCCAACGGGCTATCGTACACCTAAAAAGAATATCGTATGCAAAAGTTACGACCCCAGGATGTTGGTGTACTGACTTAGCCAAATGGGGTCCACATGAATTTTGTCGCTTCATCTCCTAGGGTTAGGTTTTTTAATGTCTAGGGTTTTTGACATTATTTTTTATTGTAAAAATTCCTTCAAAGCCTCATTGTAATTGTCTTCTTGCGAATGAGAGTAGTCATTACATCTCTTCTCATAGATAAGATGACACCATTCTAGCAAGTCTTTCGCTCTGTATTTTTACAGTCTCTATACATTTCATTCATTAATATAAATCATGTATTATTGTATCTATGTGTTTATGGTTTTTTCTCTGATACAATTATGTTATATTATTGATTATCCGTGATATCTATGTGCATTTATTTATTATATCTCCGCTCTCATTTCATGCCGAAAATAATCTGGATCAGGTAGGGTCATAGGAGCATAAAGGATAACCATATAAAGATATATAGTCTATGAATAAATAAAATCTGAGTGTTGGGATTTAATTATGGCCTCTTATTTGCTTTTTGGAATTGTGGTGGCAACATCTTTTTCAATGAGGGGAAAAATATATTTTATGTACCTATCAAGAAGTACTTCGAGGGGGACCACATTTTTACACAAGATCCTTCGTCTTTGTAAGTCGTGGATATGGTCTACAATATGGGTGGAAGTAGTTTGGTGATAATTTGTAAGGATCTCCAAGACAATGTCATGTCATAATGGTAACTAAAAAATGGCTAAGAAGTCCTTAGATTAAGATGTGAAGTTCGTATGGGAGCTTGATTTATTTCCACATACCATTTCACCGAGGGACCCATTAAGGTTCATTGAAATAGCCGTAGGAAGATGAAATCAAACAATGATGCTATTGGATGAGCTAACATAAGTGAAATTTCATAAGATGGTTGGTGGGATCTTCACCTGGTTTCCTATCAAACTTAAGAATGTTTGAAGGTAGCTTGGTCAATAGGTTCGTCCAAGCTATATCCTGTAAAATGGGTTCATTGGTGAGCTTCATCAAATCATGAAGATTCAACAAGATAGTTGTGGTTAATTACCTAATTTAATTCTGGTTAATCATTAATGTTGGTTCCTTTTATGCAAGAATGAACATAAAGAAATATTTTCAAGGCTTACGAAGTGTAAGTAATTGAATTCTTAGCCCCTATTGGTGGGTAAGGGTGAAAACACTCTCATCCTAGGGAGAAAACAATTCATGTTTCAGTCACAATAGCGACAAGTGCGATGATGTGCACAGATTGCACAATGATAGAATGTAGTGATAGGTGATATTTGTGCACCTCTACGCAACTATTCTTTTGAAAATTGTGCAGAGTATGTCACCATGAATGTAAAGAAAATACACACAAATCTTGAAGCTATGAGGGTCAAAATGATTGGTTTGAACATTGGGGTGGGCCAATTTGGTAACCTGCAAAACAACAGAGGTAAGAGAAGGGGACCTTAAATCCTATAAGGAAATAAATAAGAGTTAGAACACTAGTGGATTCAACAATCTATTTTGTCTATTTTTCCACTTGAGTGAGGCAAAAAGACAATTTATTGTTATCCTAGGATTAAAAATCACCATATTCAATTGTTAGAATGTTAGTGATACACTATAAAAAAAAAAATCTAAACAAAATAAATAGATAACAAAAAAAAATGTAAACAAAAAATTAAAAACAATAAGATTAATTATACCAATGGAGATACATTGAGTACAAGACCGTAGAGGAATAGGTGAGAAGGTGAGCTCCCTTCTTCCTCCTTGGGATGGGTTATTTTTTCCCTTCTAAAACCTCTCTCTCTAAATGAAATGGTAAGAAGATGTTTTAAAAAATATCAACAAGTGACAAGTTTAATACACCAAGCTATAATTCCTATGAAAGTATGGATGAGATTGCGAGAAACAAGGAATCTCTAAGCTCATGTAACTACCATAACATTACTTTGTATTCTCTTATCTTTTTGTATGTCAACGAATCCTTTTTATAGGCCTCTAACAAGCTTCATAAAGAAAGGTTTCAATGTCGTCTCCTCCCATGCATGAGTGGACATGAACCCACTTGTGGTATGTAATGCTCTCTAATGCCCCTCTTGCACGAACTTTCCATTCTTATTTAGACAAGAATTTTGGATTATTTTTGCTTTGTTTTATTGGATGTGGGCTGATATATGATTCAGATAAGGAGGAGCATTATATAAAGCATTTGCTGTATTGATTGTCTTTTGTATATGTTTATATATTCTTAACTGTATACATGGATGTTGTAATGAATTATAATTTTGGGGGCAAAATAAGGTGTTATGATTGATTTTGGTGCTATGATTGATTGCAGATGATTTACTTTTAATATTGTGACTTTTTCTTTTGTTTTTTTTCTAGATTCAATGATTTTGGACAATTGTAACCGTGTCAATTAAATTACTAATGTTGTGACCCAATAAACCTCTACACAGGGAGGAGGGTACTTATGAAAAATGATATGTGGAAGGGAATTCATGATTGAACTAACACATTAACTACTTGTAAGTAGGTGGTTATGTATGTGTAGGATACAAGGACAAGCCTTGCTAACTCGCCAAGATATGTGTATGGACTAACTATCATGTCTTGACAAAGACTTGAAGTATTTAATGGAAAAATATAAAGAAGGTATTTATGTCGGAGAGACAAGGACATGGAGTCCATATTACCTGGTTAGAGCAGGGTAATGGTACAAAATCTGTACTCTTGAAAATATTTTAGATTTCTAAGCTCACTAGTAATTGCATTTTGGACCTTGTGCATGAGTTAAAATAAATGTAAATTAACTACTTAAAACTACATCGGGTATAATTTTAATTAAACATATTCATGTAATCTTATATAATTAACCATGAGGGAATAAAAGTTAATAATAAATTCACCCAGATGGGGTGTTAGTGCCTAACACTTGGCGCGCAGAAGCGGAAGGGGGAGGCCAGCGGAGCACGGAGCCATGTTCTCGGCTCGTGCCCACTATAGCCACCACCCCCGAACATTAAATTGCATTCAAAGCCGATGGGAGGGGAATTAAACCAACCCCCCTCGACCACCTCCATGCATAGAGATATGCGGAATTCTTTGTGTATTATCGCCTGGCTGTTTGGTCTCGACTCCGGTTCCATGGTTTTCATGTTCTTTCGGGCGTTCCTCATCTTCCACCTTGGCTCTGCAGACTTTCTGCAGGCGTCAAGCTTCACCATGCCTTGACAACGATTGCATCCGTGCAGGGGCTCTCCCTGGCACCCTCAACACCCTCACACTTCCTCCTTTCCCTCTGGTTCACCTACCCCAGCTCTTGATTGTTTGGCTGTCGTTGATACCTCCTGGACCCCGACATGGAGTTCTCCCTCTGTCAAGTATTCCTCTCCTCCCCCGACGCCGAGCCATGGTCGACCCCGTAGCAATCTGAATATTCCCTCTCCCACTCTACCGCGTGAACACTCCGCCATTCTGCATGACTTGGTTTTGAGCTCCGTGACAGAGTCAATGACCTCCAGTTCCGTGTCCAACAAATGGAGGGAAGGCTGTCAGTCCTTCTCCAGCTTCTCGCCACTCCCCCTCCAGCCGCTCTTGAGGATTCCAGTGACGATCCTCTCACTGCAAGCGACCATGCGAGAAGCCATCAACAAGCTGCCACAGAAGGAAGCCCGCAATCTGAACCAGTGCCCATGACTTCTCTCGCGAGGAAGGAGACTCCGGCAAGCAATATAGATGGGGACGACGATGCAGTTTCGGCAGTGGTAGCGGAGCAGAAGGACACCAGCCTCCAAGTGCATGAGGACAAGGATAACGACGCCACGGACATGTAGTGGACTGCCAGCGGGACACCTGTCATCGAGGAACCTTGGCCTGGCCCCTTGCCCGAGTATGTCCCAGATTCTACAAAGCCTGTTCCATACTTTAGCTCTAGTGGCTCTCATGGTAGTTAAATTGTCTGGTTTTCTCTAGAACTGTTAGAAATTTTTGCTACTTGTTATATACGGTTGGCTGAACTGGTTTCTCCTTATGGAGAAGTTCAGTAATTACAACTGATTGACTCAGTTTATGTACTCTTGATCCTGGCTCTTAGAAGGAATTTTATATATAATACAAAATACTTACTTACAAAAAAAAAAAAAGTTAATAATAAATTAAATATTATATATTTAAACTATATATAATTAATAATAAATAGAATTTACTAGAGAGAACTACATATATACGAAATAAAGTTTATTTTTAAACTAAGAAAATTAAGGAAATCTGGGTTTTTTGGCATGGGGTGAGGTTTCAATAGGGAGAAACGTTATAAATAGAGGGGGAACGGAGATGGAAGGGGAAGAATGGAAGATGAGCGGAAACGCTTTGAAATTTTGGAAGACTTCATTAAAATTTGAGGGATCATGTGGATTGAGTTTTTTTTTAATTAGACAAGGATCCAATGGGAGGTGGAAACCCAACCATCCTTTGGAGGGAATTGATATTTAGAGGTTTATATTTTTATTTTAATTGAACATTAATTAGTCTTGTAAATTTAAATTAGATAGAATTTTGAACATGGATATCAATTGAAATTAGAAAATAAATTTAACTTGGATTAGGACTAATAATGGGTTGTAGGGATTGAAACTAACAATTGGTTGCAATGATTTAGGATGATTTGATAAAATAATTAGGACTATTAACAATGGGTTGTAATGATTCACTAGAGTTTGATAAAATTATTGGGACTATTAACAATGGGTTGTAGGGATTGGGACTAACAATGGTTAGTAGTGATTTGGGAAGGTTTGAGAAAATAAATTAATCTCTTTATTTTGGTATTTTAGTGTTGAAAAGAGAAAGTAGTAAAATTTCTTGAAATTATAAAGAGTTTTGTGTTTTTTTAATGATATTTTATTTTTCCACTCTCCAATAGATATTGTGATTCTATCTTTTGGAGTTTAATTTTTTTATAAGTATTTGTTTTCTTCATGCCATCATAAATATGTCCATGGTTTGTAATCAATTATATTTTTATTTTTTATTTTATTTATAAGAATGTTTTTCTAAGCTCAAGTTTCTTAATTTGGAATATCTATATGGCATAGAAATTACATGTAATTAGTTATATTTTTTATTTTTATTTTATTTATAAAAATGTTTTTCTAAGCTCGGAGAGGAATATTAATTATGCTCAAATGCCCCTAATGATAAGTGGATTACACTACACTATAATTGTTTAGGATTACTTTCTTTTTACTATGTGTTTGGTGAATGAGAGTGTTTTAGATAACCTATTCATTAAACTTAATTTTTTTATTTTGCTAACTAAAATCCAATTACATACAAAAATGTTGTTTGGTGAGTGAATTAGTTTTATAGTGTACATATTAGCTTGAAAACTCTTAAAATTTTATTTTAAATTTGTAATAATTTTTTCTATTTATTATTTTTTAAGTTTTATGATTACATCATCATATAGTTTGCATGGGCTAAGAACATCAAAGGTAGCCCAAGTATGTATAAATGCCTTGCAGATCATATGTTACCTCCCATATGTGATTTCCCCTAAATTATTAGACGACTTGTCCAAGGAGAATTTGAAAAATTTGTTATCATCATATAGTTTGCATGGGCTAAGAACATCAAAGGTAGCCCCAAGTATGTATAAATGCCTTGCGGATCATATGTTACCTCCCACATGTGATTTCCCCTAAATTATTAGACGACTTGTCCAAGGAGAATTTGAAAAATTTGTTATGTTGTGGTGTTGACAAATTATATTATTCTATGTTTTATTTGATAAATGGTTTAAGTGGTTTTTTAAAAGATAAGTATAGATTGTAGTATGTAAGGGTTTTGAATGGAATTCGAAAACAGTTTTTTAATTTATAAGTGGAATTGTTCTTATTTTTCTTTTATATTTTAAAGAGAAAATATATTTACTTATTTATTAAATTTTTTTTTTTTAAGTTATATGAGTTTCTATTTTGAAAGCTAATACTTAAATCAAATCACATTTTTTATTTATATTTTGAAAGCTAATACTTAAGTCAAATCACATTTCTTTATTTATATTTTGGAAGATAATACTTAAGTCAAATCACATTTCTTATTTAAGTTTCTCTTGGTACAAGTTGAAATGGACTTTATTTTCTATACTTGGAAGCTACTGTCCATATTGGTACATGTTCAAAATGGACTTTTTTTTCTACACTTGTAAGCTATTTTCTATATTTATTGAATGATATAAATTGTCTAAATTATTTTATTATAAATATATTTTGTTTGTGAATTAATTTATAATGGATTGTCTTGTCCAATACATTCTTTTCTTTTGTTTAAATGGAGAATTTACATTGTTTAGCTCATTATTCTATAAACATTGAAAATTTGCAGCCTAGAGTAAGCATTTCA
>ML778987.1:684568-716009 GCA_009831015.1 Picea engelmannii
GCCCGATGTTGAAACACCAACACTCCCTCTTAGATATGGACGTATCTTTCCATAGTAGTACACAACTATTTTCCAGTGGTACACAACCACTGCTAGTAGCACAAAACTATTGTCTAGATACACATAGTCACTGCTAGTGGTACAAAACCACTGTAGTAGTACACACCTACTATCTAGTGGTACAAAACCATTTCTAGTAGCACACAACTATTTTCCAGTGACACACATTCACTTCCAGTGGTACAAAACCATTGTAATAGTACACAACTATTGTCCAGAGACACACAATCACTTCTAGTGGTACAAAACCACTGTAGTATAAAATGTTTTTTCACACATGGCACTCCCATGTGGACTTATAGAGGCTATTCCCTCTAGAAACACTAGGGTCAACTCCCCATAATGTGTGATTTCAAGGTCAACTCCCTTGACATGTCCTCATGTTCTCTCCACGAGGACATTTCCTCATGTTCTCTCCACAAGGGACACTTCCTCGTGTGCTATCCATAAGGGACATGTCCTCATGTGCTCTCCAAAATCATGTTGAGATATAAGCCCAAACCCACTTATCCCTTCTTATATAAGTGTCCTCATAGATAAACTCAACTCAGTCATAGAGGAGTATGATCTAGAGAATGTTTGTCACACATGGCACTCCCATGTTGAATTCTAGATGCTAATCCCTCTATAAAAACTAGGTTCAACTCACCATAGTGTGTGACTTCAAGGTCAAATCCTTTGACATGTCCTCATTTTCTCTCCACAAGGGACATTGGGATATCAGCCCAAACCTACTTATCCCTTATCAAATAAGTGTCCTCATAGATCAAGTCAATGAAGTCACAGAGGAGTACGATTTGGAGAATCTCTAAGGAATCTTAAAAAATTAACACTCCCTCTCAACGAGGGAGGCATTCTCTACCATGCTAAGTCTGTCACAAAAGTACTCAAACTTCATCCTAGTAAGGGGTTTGGTAAGAACATCAACAAACTGCTCATCTATAGGAAGGTAGTGCACTAGTACTGCATTCCTCTACACTATGTCTAAGATGAAATCCTACGAGAAGTCTTTGAAGCCTCACTTCTTCCATGACTCACGTCACTGGTTGCAATATATTTTTCCTTTGCAGTACTGAGTGCTATAAAAGTCTATTTCCTAGAATCCTGACTGATATCGAGCTGAAGCAACAACCTCTAATGCTCTTTCTGTCAACTGCACTCTCTTCCTGGTCAGAACTATATATCTCTACAACCTCTCTTCATCTCCTAAGACATATCCAACTATACCACACTGGCACACTCTCTCTTGCAACTTAGTTTGGTCAAATCATGAGCTAGCTCAGGGTGCTTACTGTCTCTTTGCTTGAGATTAGTTCCTCCACTCTCTCTGCAAATACTCCCTCTAGGATTGTACAAATGTTCCCTCTGGGACTATGTAACTACTAAACATTGAGACTGAGAGTAGCTTCCATACTCTCTTAGCAACTTCCCTCCTCTAGTGATGATCTCCGTGGAACTGGATCTTCCACTCTCTTTCTGCAATTTCTTCCTCTCAAGCCTCATGTCAATATTGGAAGCATATCTTAGACCATGTCGAATTCTTCCTTGAAGGTATCTCAACACATGCTTCACAAAAATCAAGTGTGTTTGTCTCGGTGACTCATGAACTGGATATGTGCACTCATTGCATAGAAAATATATATTTTGGTGTTAAGAATATACATCAATGATCCAATAAATGATCTCTACAGGGTTGGATCAATCTTGTCGGAAACAGAAGAGGACACATTTAGTTTCATCAGATTCGTCACCATTGGTGTAGCCATGGGATTATAGTTCAACATCCCAAACTTCTTCAGTATCTCAATTGTGTACTTCCCTTGACTCAAGAAGATCTCATCATTTCTCTACCACACATTTAGACCCAAGAATTAGTGCATCAAACCAAGGTCCTTTATCTAAAACTGAGAGGCCGACACATACTTGTATTGAACAATAAGGCTCTTTATACTAGTGAGGAATAAATCATCAACATAGAGGACCAAAAATCAGGGACTCACCATTAACAGTGTGGTAGTATAGGTTGGGATCAACAACAATTTTTTTGAATCCAAAACTCATTAGGTGTCCATCAATCCTCACATACCAATATCAAGTTTCCTACTTGATTCCATACAGGGCCTTCTTCAACCTGCATGCATGAGACTCCTTCTTGTGTATCACAAAACCATCTCATTGCTCAATGTATACTTCTTCCTCAATCTCTTCATTGAGAAAGGATGTCTTCACATCAATCTGATGTAGTCTCCAACCCATTGATGTTTCAAGGGAAATAATTTTCTAGATAGAAATGTATCAAGAAACATGAGAAAATGTCTCCTCATAATCTATTCCCTCCACCTGAGAGAATTCTATAGAAACAAATCTTTTTTTTTTGTGCTTCTCGATGCTTTCGTCATTTGTTTGTTTGATCTTATAGATCCACTTGGAAGTCACCACAAACTTCCCCTTAGGTATTGGAACAATATCCCACACATCATTCTTCATGATGGACTGATACTCCTCCATCATGACATCTCTCCATACTGGATGAATAAATGCCTCCTCATGAACTGTGCCCATACTAGACATGGCATGGTTTCCTTGTGGAACACATGTCTAATACATATTGAGGTTCCCTCATGGAACCAATGTGTTAGAATACATATCAAGGATTTCTCGTGAAACCAATGACTTTGTTCCTTCATCTCACCATTTGAGGCACGTCAATATGGAGTCCACAATCCCCCTACTAGTACACACAGGACCCACCCCAGATAATGTCTCATGATGCTTCCTCAAACATCTCTAGGACACATCAAGGTTCCCTCATTCAGGGAGAACCCTCTTTAACTTGTTGAAATTAGTTGCAATTCAATGTGTTGTAACCTATAAACTATAGCATTGGAACATCTTATATTTGTTCTTCCAATTCTATGTCTCTTTCAACCATGAAATCACATGGCTTCCATGATCATCTCAGTTCAAACTTGCATTCTTGAGAAGGGAAATTCATTGCTTACACAACACAAACAAGAATGCATAGCTATAGGGCTAATGCCAAAAATATGAAAAATTTAATATGTAGGATACAAAGAGAAACTTGTCATTGTAACTCATCAATGTCACTGTAAATGAAAAGATGCATGCATCACTCACCGGTATAGATCGATGTTACCAACAATTTGAAAATCCATGGAAAATAGCTAGACATCCCGGGGGAATGAATCTTCCTTACCATGGATGAGTTTGAATTGCAACGAGAAAATATATTAGTTACTCCCATGCCATTGGACTCCATTATCGAGTTTAACTGAAACACATTGAGAGAGATATATTACGGGGAACAAGAATTCCAAATACATGTCAAATCTTGATAAATTTGGTGGAGATAGAAGCACTATGGAATCCTCCATGTTCCACCTCTCCTCCCACAACTTTTTAAGCCATACAAATCAGATTTTGCATCATTACCTCTCCTCCCACAACCTTTCAAGCCATACAAACCCAACCCTGCATATCTCATTAGCTCAACTCAAGTCACTTTTCTCTTCAATTATCTGTTCATTTTCTTGAGAATTAAGGCATGCGCAACTGGTATCTTCTACTAAAGATAAGGTTATTTTTATAATAACACTACTTTGCAATAATTTTTGGAACAAGTGAAAAAAAAATTGTTCCAAAATGTCAGCTAGCTCCCTCATTTGCTTGGGCCCTCTCATGAGGGAGTCAAGCCCAGTCTCTCGTTCTCACTCTGATACGATGTTGATTTTTCTATATGAGAATATATTATAATGATGAGTGTTCCATATATGGAGAACATATGGTGACCATCCATGAAAGGATGTGTCTCTTGGATAATCAATAATTATTTAATAATCAATAATTATTTTATTAATTATTAATCTAAGAGAATGTCTTCTCGATATTGTCCAAACATAAAAAAAAAAAATTGGTCATTCCAACTTTATAGTTAACTTACTTTGAGAAGAATCAACCTATCTTTATGTTCTATTATTTTTCTGAGCCAACTTGATTAACTTATTAATTTCCTTTTTGATGGGTTTTATGTCCAATTTCTTTTCCAAACTAGTTAGGGTCAAATTNAACTTTATAGTTAACTTACTTTGAGAAGAATCAACCTATCTTTATGTTCTATTATTTTTCTGAGCCAACTTGATTAACTTATTAATTTCCTTTTTGATGGGTTTTATGTCCAATTTCTTTTCCAAACTAGTTAGGGTCAAATTCTTAGTTATATTTTTTTCTATCTCTTTAATCCTATCTTTCATGTTGAGATTTTCTTCGATCTCTCCTTCCCTCCTAGGTTATTGTTTTTTTTTTCCATTTCTTGTATTTCTGCAACTCAATAAACTTAATCATTTCCTCTTTGATCATCCTCCCCTTAACATATGGAATATGTGGTGAAGTGCTCATATTGAAAAAAAAAAGAAAATAATTAAGAGAAGGAACTTGTGCAAAATTAGGAAGCCACAATTAAAATTTTAAACCTCCTCTCATATTTACCCTAGAGTAGAAACTCTTCTCCTTTCAAATTCACCACATGTATAGCTTACTTTGACAAGAAATAACATATATTTATGTTTTATTACTTTCCCCAGACTCTTTGCTTCTATGATGTAAGTGGTTTCAATTTGTTATTAAACTCCATTAACTTATTCATTTCCTCTTTGATGAGTTTGATATCCAATTTATTTTCCAAATTAATTAGGGTCAAATTCTTGGTTAGCTTTTCTTCTAGCTCTTTCATGTTGAGATTTTATTCTACCTCTCCTTCTTCAGTTAATTGTTTTTTTTTTCCAAATCTTGTATTCTATCCTCCATTTTATACAAGTGAATCTTGAACCCAAATATTATATTCTCTATCTTCGTGTGAATATTTTCTCTATGTATGGATATTTTCTTTTAACAATCTAAATTTGGTATCAAGTATTACTTTTAATTCCCTTTTGAGTGTCACTTCTCTCTACTCTCTTTTTCTCTAATGATTCTATTAGAATTTTCTAAACTCTGTCTCTCTACTCTACTTTTTTATAGAGATTCTCTATGTTCATAAAAAAATTATATGGTGACTTTACCATATTGAAAAGAAAATAAAATAAGAGAAGAAAATTAAGAAAACAAGTAAGAGAAGGAACTTATGCACATGAGTTACCAATGGAAATAAACCACCATTGAGGTATACACCTCCATTCTCATTTATTGCCTAGTAAAAACCATTCAAATTCACATCACAAGTATACCTCTCCATATTTACGGCACATTAAAAAACACTTCACTATTCAAATTCACATCACAAGTATGCCTCCATTCAAATTTATTGGAAGTATATATATATAAACCTCCATTCATATTTAATACACAGTAGAAACCGATCACCTTTCAAATTCACATCACAAAGATACCTCCCTTCAATTTCACATTGACCACAAATTTTGAATATAATAAAATTTTTCATATCTAAAAGTTATACATAATTTTTAATTTTAAATTATAATAAAATTTTGTCTTTCTCTTTAAAAAACTGATCAAATTATTCTAAATTAAAATAAAATTTTCCCTAGATTTTATTAGACCTTTTTTTATGAGGGAAAATCTCTCTATGGCCAAGGGTAAACCACAACAGACTGGTATGATTACAGAAATCAAATCAATTCCATTGTATGCTATAGAAACTAATGTGCAAGATAAGAAAGAGGCCTACCTCGATCCAACGTCTGATGATGGTCCACCATTGAAAACTCTGACCCAAAGCTTTATACTTACAATAAGTTCTCAAGAAACAAGCAAAGCAAGTATAAATATTTAGGTCAGAGTGCTCAACGGTGGAACATCATGAAACATTGGATCAAGGTAGGCCTCTTTCTTATCTTGCACATTAGTTTATATAGAATACAATGGAATTGAGTTGATATTTGCAGTCATACTTGTCTGTTGTGGTTTACCCTTGGCCATAGAGAGTTTTTCCCTCATAATAGAAATGGCGACTCCACTGGGGATAGATGTTCCTTCTAAGGGTTGAAGTACTTTTTCTTCTTGCATCACTCTTTTTACTTTGTGTTTCTTGTCGTATCACTGCTTCGCATATTCTGTTCACTTTGAGTTTGAGTTTTCATCCTTCTTCCCCTTGCCTAGCCTTGTTTTAAAGCCTATACACTCCTTTTTCCTTGATAGTCATGTACACACGCGTGCTGCCTCTTTGCAATCTACGTATATACACACTATTCTCCTGAACAGTTGTGTATACCACTTTTCCTTTCTTATTTTCTTGGTTTAGTGACTACTGGGTGAGTTTTGATGGTTGTTGAGCCTTCTTAGGTCTCTGTAGTGCCTATTGAGCTTCTCTAGATTGACAGGAAGCTCGTTGGGAGTTGAATTTATGGGTGTAGTCTTTCTCATTGTTTTTCATTTTTGGTTTGTCCTTGAACCCTAGGTTGTTTGCTTGGATGCTTGGTATTCTGCTTGAGTTATTTTGTTTATACATAGTAGAATTTATATACCAGGTTGTTTTCCAGTCCATGCATTTTCTCTTTAATATATAGAAAATACAAAAAATAGGCATTTTGCATTGGTTAACATTTTTGTCTTTGAACCTTTATCATTAGCTTAGTACATTTGGCGAAAGATTACATTTTACTTCTGAATTGCAGATTTGAGATTGAAAACTGCATTGTTTTTATTAGCATATCAGTCATTCAAAAGTTAAAGGTGGACTTTGCATTATATTCATATTTATATTTTGCAGAGTCATAACATCATGAGTTTAGTTTCCATACCCTCTTGAGTAATCACGGCCAATAAAATTGACGCTTTAAACCAAAATTGATTAGTCACAATTTTATTTCTAGGGTGCACAAACTAGCCTAGGATTTAGTGCCTTGGAATAAGATTTTGTGAGTAAACTTCTCCAAGGCAATTAAATCAACATATGTGTTTGAGAGAAGGAGTTTAGAAGTCCATTGTATAATTGGTAATATCAGGAGGCTCCGCTCACACTGGAATTAATCATGAGGTTGCACGAAGTTAGTTGAAGGGATAGCCCCTGGAAACTTGCCTAGCGTCAGAGATATTTATGTGGATTTATTTGTATTTGGGGATCTTGCTAGTACCCATACCTCTGTGAGAGGTGATGCTTTCAATATTTTGGTTTTTCTACCCTACCCATACGGTGATCCGGACTCACGACTACTCGCCTGTGCATCAGTTATACGATGGTTTATTAGTTGCTTGACTTAGGTATCTCATAGGTTACTTGCAGGGGTTATTCTACTTCTATCCTAGGTCAGATAGAGGCCAGACAACACACAACCTTTATGGAGGATTACCTCTCCGGGGGGATCTGACTGACTGGTTGTTAATCCCACGAGGGCATCTATAACTGATTCTCTTACCTCCAAACTTTACTAGGGAGTCTCAAGTCCCTATTGGACGAGGCATACCTTCTTTAGTGAGGGAGGCCACTCAACCACTTTAGCCCATTTTCATGCATATTGGTTGTTTGAATTTTTGGTATGCTCTTTGACTACTATTTGACCTCAGGAGTCTATGTTGGGTTTTTTCATAATGGATAGTGGAGCTTCTTTTGCACCCTCATTTGTTTCTACCTACCCCATGATCCCTACTCATTTCATGGGACGGATCCTTCCGCCTTTTACAATGGTGCGTAGAACTACAACACTTAGTTTGCACCTTGGGTATCTAGTAATTTTCCTATTGATATGTCTTCACTCATGCAATCCTCTCCCTGGTACACATATATGAATCCTAGCATGGCATCCGGGGGCATCATGGCTCTAATGCCTACTTCTTCATTTGATATGAGTCATATCCCCATGGGAGGTTGGAACCTCCCCCCTTTTGAATCTCATGCTAACTGTGCTCTTCTAGGATCCAATGCTCAGATAGGTTCCTTTCCCACTTACTATGCACCACCCACGCATCTGTCACCCACCATGTCAGTTCCTTCAAAAAATTTTCCCATGACTGGCCCTCAGATGCCTCCAAGTATTTTATACAAAGAAAACCAATTTTACGGTTCGGGTTACCCTATTTATGAGACCCCTTAAAAAGGGGGAAACATATATCATCAGTCTAATAATTATTATCCGACCTCAGTCCCTTCGTAGGCCTTAGTGATGATGCCCGACCAAACTTCTTCATAACGTTTTAGTGCAAGCTATCACCCTTCTAGGCAGGGACGGGGAGTACACTAAGATCCTTCCTGGCTTGCAAGGTTTCAGAATCAATCTTTCCTCGGACCTTGGAATCAAATACCACCATATATCGCTAGCTCAGTCACTATCATTCACACTGGTTCTCCATCCCTAACCTATGCCAGTCACGTCAGAGATGGGTCAACATATTCTACAAATTATGTCGACAAATCGCACCCAACCTCTGCTAATTATGTTAGGGGAACCACCCTCTTCACTTTGAATCATAGACGTGTCATGCCTCCATCCTCTATTCATCATCCAGGGGATGATTGTCTTTCTCCAACTAATTACATCGAGAAGCCTTGACATCTCAGACGTAAGCCTAAATTCCTTTGCGAGACTTGCGAAGGAAATCACCTTAGTCTCTTGTGTCTGATTACTGTCGAGATACCAAAAGAATGAGGCTCACCGAAGAGCCCCTCAGATTCTGAGACATCCCTAGTTTCTCCTCACACCACTTCTACTTTTATCACCTCGGTGGTCCCACCACCGCAATCCCCTCCTGACCTCACCTCCTTTTTCGAAAGTGAAGCGTCTCTTGCGCCCATTACTATGCATCCTCTTCAACCTATAATTGAAGAAGTGGCCACACTAGTGCAATCTCTGATCAACCCTACTCTCCTTGAAGAGAGTGATGCAACTCTTAGTCATGTCATCAACATTCCTAACACTATTCCTTTTGAACGAGAGAGATTTATTCTTCCCAAGAATGATCTCTCTCTGAGTCCCGATGAAGTTCCCTTCGATTGGGACGACCTAATGGGGAATCCCATACCCCCACCTATGTCTTTTGCATTAAGAGACATTATGTGAACCATTATAGAGATTGTATCATCCATCAAAATTTCTCCTCCTTGACTTGGACAACTTTGGGTTTTCCCGAGATTTTGTCAGCTATCCGTGAGATACTGACTTTTTGGAGAAGACGGAGAGGGGAGCCTTGGCCTCCCCCTTTACATGTTGATTAAGATAGAAAAAACGAGTCTTAAGTTCTTTTCTACCTCGTCTAAAAACTGAAAATATTTTCGAGTGATTTGTCCCTTTCACACTCGTTAAACTGGATCTGAAAGGTCATGAGTCTTAGTTAAGCTCTTTTCTGACTCGTTATCAAAAATAGAAATGATCATCGAGTGAACTTGTCTTTTTAACACTTGTAAATTGGATTTGAAAAGACATCTATTTGGCACAAGTTTACCCCTTTTTCACACCAAGTAGACTACAAGACATAAAAAAGGATATTTTTTGCATTAAGCTGTGATTGCATCCCATGCCCTTGCTTGTAGCACTGAGCCTTTAGTCGGTTCTCGCTTTGCATTATAAAACGTTTCCCAAGAATTTTTTCATCCTCAACCAACCAGATCTTTGTTTATATCCTTCACAATTTGACACCCTATACCCTAGATGAAACATCACCCCAAGTTTCCATCTCCCACATGCATTTCCTTGCATTAAGCATAGGTACGTTCCACCGCTGGAACTAGTTTTGCTTACTTGCGACACTCGTTTCCTCCTCTGTATCATAACATTCCTTTGTTATGAAAAAACAAAAAAAAGATGGGTGAGAAGGGAGTACTATATTATAATTGGCAGCAGTCGTGTCGCCTTTGAACATAGAAAAAAATTATTGAGTCCTTGTGTCACCATAATTTTGGGTTTTAGCATGGCCTTAGGAAGATGATCTCGTTACAGAGTTTTCCCTATCGACTGGTTACTCTTCTAGTCCCTATAGAGAATGTTATTGATGCCTCCTGCATCTAATATTCACATCATTGAGTCTATGCTACCAAAGTCTACCATATGTCTCATGCTCTTGCTCAAAGGAAGTCTCACCACCTGTGTCGACCACTCCTTAGAAATATTGACTTTTCATGTCGGCCATACCCTCATTTTTTCTTAGAATCACATGATACTATGGTCTCATCATGCACCCTAGCTCTACTTGCATCATCAGTAGGTCACCTTGAACCCAACAATTGACATTTCATCATTGGTCATTGACTAGGTGGTTTCCCTTGTGCGATGGAAAGACATCTATTCACACTTTAGGATTTGTGTAGTGTCTTGAATGCCATTATCCTTATTGATGGTTTCCTCACCTTTTTCAACAGTTTTCATCATTGGCTGCTATTCAGAGGGTATTTTTTGTGTACCGCTTGCATTTGATACACGTGAAAGACGCACAGGGTCGTTGGTTCGTGAACATGTTCTTCGTCTGATTTCCACCAAATCATGAATCTCCTTCTTTGTTCCTCGTGATGACTGATGAGAGATTCCTTAATGATCTCCTTTCAACGGGTCTCTTTCCATTGACTTAAGCTCATCTATTATGGATATGGGACCTAGAGTTTTATGAGTACCTTGAGGCTTGCATTCATTAGTTGTAGGCTCTCTCGCCATTGATAGATGGGAATACATAAATGTCTCCTGATTAATGGATTTCTCAAGTGTTCGACACTGACTCCTTTATTCACACTTGTAGGAATGTACTTGATGGCGTGGTACGTACTTTCATTATTGGTAGGTTGTCTCTGGTTTGTTAATGGTATACCTCAATGACCGNAATGTCTCCTGATTAATGGATTTCTCAAGTGTTCGACACTGACTCCTTTATTCACACTTGTAGGAATGTACTTGATGGCGTGGTACGTACTTTCATTATTGGTAGGTTGTCTCTGGTTTGTTAATGGTATACCTCAATGACCGGTAATCAAACTATGTCTCATTATGTTCGCCTCAACTCCTTTATTCACGTGATGTAGACTTGCACCCTTGGCTGATAATGTAGAAGACTTGAAGACATCACTATTTGGCCGCAACTTTCCTAAGTTGTTGCTTCCCTTTCATTGGACCAACACCTATTCGACTTAAGTGATCATGGGAGATTAGATGGTACTTCATGGTATATAGATATCTTCATATTGATTTTTGAGACTGGTTTTCATTGGGCCTTGTTCATGACTATGATAGCTTTTGGCATATAACCATAATTATATCTACCTATTCATGGCCATAAACACTTATTTGGTATATTTTTTGCATGGATCTGCATTGTATTTTTGGAATCCATGTATGCAAAGTTAGTAAAGAATGCAATAAGAAATTGAATTCGTCCAGCTGGTTCTCTACCACTCCACTCTTGGGTTATTCATAATGTATTTCGACCATCACATATACTCCTCTGATCTCACACATTAGGGGGCATCTTTTATAGCAAGATTTGTCTCACCATTTCTATCTTGCATAGAGGGCCTTTTTCCATTTCCCTATGCAGACTTACCATCCCTTTTTTATGAATCCATAGCTAAAAATATACATTTTTCCACATATACGCACCCTATCAGCTATACAACAAGAGTATATGCAAGGTGCTCCACTACAACCCGTGTACATCAGGATTTGTGCTAGAAAATACAAAAAGGGAGTTGGGTTTCCATATCATGATAAGAGATCTCTGATCCTTGGCCTTCCATATATTGTAAACGTTTCGACCTGGCCCTTCAGTTGCATTTTGAAGGCTATAAGAGCACAATTTTGAGCCATGGAAAAGAGGAGAAAGCATTCAATTTTGAGAGAAAAGTTACTCTGGAGAAATTACTTCATATTGAATCAACATCCCTTTGTCCCTCAATTCTAAACATAGTGTTTAGCCCCCAAGATCTTTCCCTATCGTTGAGAGAACCTCATTGTCTCTCTCCTTTGAGCTTGCCTTTGGTGGAGGATTGAAGTGGTGGAGGCCCAATTGGAAGGAACTTGGTTTCTTGGTTTCAAACTGTGCCGACACAGAAGTCTGTAATGTTGACACTTCTGTTGATCAATTATTAATAGAAATACTCATTTCCCGTCCTATTGGTATCATGCAAATATATGATTATTATTCATGGGCATGTTTGTAATCTTTATTAATGGATTATGCTATCTAATGTGCTAACCCCTTTAAATTATCACTATATACTTGCTTTGCTTGTTTGTTGAGAACTTATTACAGGTATAAATATTTGGGTTGGAGTGCTCAACGGTGGAACATCATCAAACGTTGGATCGAGGTAGGCCTCTTTCTTATCTTGCACATTAGTTTATATAGAATACAATGGAATTGAGTTGATTTTTGCAGTCATATCTGTCTGTTGTGGTTTACCCTTGGCCATAGAGAGTTTTTCCCTCATAACACCTTTCCTTCTTGGATTCATTGTTTTTGTTTTTCCAATTCTTGTATTACATCCTCAATTTTCTGCAACTGAATCTTGAACCCTAATATTATATTCTCTATCTAAATATTGTGTTTTAACAATATATGTCTTCAACATTCTCTCTAACTCTATTTGGAATTTCACTTCTCTCTCTACTCTCCTTTTCTCTAATGACTCTATTAGAATGTCTTGTCTCTAATATCCTTTTTTCTAATGATTTTATATGTTTATAAATACACTCTATAGAGATTTTAGGAATGATACCCTTAACAGGTTAGAATATGTGGTCAAGTGCTCATATTGGGGAAAACAAGTAATAGAAGAAAATTATGCACTTGAGTTCCCAATGGCTCGAAACCACCATTCAAATTTCAAATTTTAAACCTCCTATTGGTTTCGATCAAATTCATGGCAAGTATACCTCTACTCAAATTCAAGGAAATTCAGGGTAGTAGAAACCCAAAACCCTTCAATCTTGAAATTCACATCATAACAATATCTAGGTTCAAGTTCAAATTTAGTGGAGAGTAAAAACCCTTAACCACTCAAATTCTCTTTAGTGTTGAAATTCACATCACAAGTATATCTCACTTCAAGTTTAAATTTGTAGAAACCCTTAACCACTCAATTCACATCACAAATATGCCTCCATTAAAATAGAAACCCTTTATCATTCAAATAAACTCTTCACATTCACTACAAAATTTAAATATAATAAACTTTATCATATCTAAAAGTTCTACATAATTTTAATATTAAATTATAATAAAATTTCCTCCTCCTTTAAAAAAAAATATCAAACTATTTTCAGTTAAAATAAAATTTTACACACATCGAAAATTCTTATCAAAAATTTCATTTAAAAATTCTTATTAATTTTTATAAAAAAAAATCTATTACAGAATTAACTTACTACTCGCGTTAAATTTACAATGTGAACGGTCGTTCGATGTCCATAATATCCTGTAGCTTGAAAAGACCTAAGGCTAGCTGTATTATCAGGATTCCAAACATGGTTCTACGCTATGGAAATGGAGAGCGAGGTGCAAGCTACATGATCAGTGAAAAGGCCAATAAGTAATGATGAGTCAATGTTGGTGGCTGCTAACTTCCAGCGAAGAAGGAAATAGGGAATTAAGCACAGCTGTGTATGGTCATTAATTGGGCACCCAAACAGATTTTTATTTCCAATTCAATGGGGATGGATATCCACAAATACTGGGTGTTCGGCCTCTGATCAAGAAAAATGGTATCCATAGAGGTGTTCAATGGGGATGGATATCCACAAATACCGCATGTTCGGCCTCTGATCAAGCAAAATGGTATCCCTAGAGGTGTTAGAGTTCGTCGCATTAATTGTAACGCGCTTGTAATTATCTGGTTAACTGTGCATGGAAAGCTAATTACATTAATGAAAGACAACTCTAAATTGCTACTTAATTATAACGATAACATGATAAGAAATGGAGTGTTTTCACTAAAGTTTATTAAGTTAGCCTATGGCAGTGTGTACTTTCTAAATTATTTATAGGAAGAGCTAAAGTATTTAAGATTTTTTTTTTAAGAATATATATATATATAAAAGAATTTGTGTTTCTTCATAAGAAGTCGTAACTTCAAATCTAGAGAGGGGTAAGGTATGTATATTTTTGTAGACTTTACGAGTAAAATAATTAGGAGGAAGAGGTCTCATACACCAATTTGATGTCTGGTTTGACATTTATTATTATTATTATTATTATTATTATGATATATATATAACCTCTCTTTTATATATCCAACAAAACACTAGCTTGTCACAAATAACTATTATTAATGTACCTATTTATGCTATATATCAAACACATAAAATCAAAAATAATTTTCAAATGAGCATTGTCATTTTTTTTAACATAATTACATGAGAATTAACTTTAACAATACTATCAACAAAGAGTGTGATTTAAATGTTAAAAGGAAAGCTAACACCTCCTCATATAATTGATCTAAAAGATAATGTTCAACCTAGCTATTATATATATATATATATATATATATATATATATATATATATAATTGAAATGCTTACTCTAGGCTGCAAATTTCCAATGGTTGCATTGTTTATAGAATAATGCCCTAAAAAATGTGAATTCTCTATTTAAACAAAAGAAAAGAAGCTATTGGACAAGACAATCCCTTATAAATTAATTCACAAACAAAATATGTTTATAATAAAATAATTTAGACAATTTATATCATTTAATAAATATAGAAAATAGCTTACAAGTGTAGAAAAAAAAGTCCATTTTGAACATGTACCAATATGGATAGTAACTTCCAAGTATAGAAAATAAAGTCCATTTCAACTTGTACCAAGAGAAACTTAAATAAGAAATGTGATTTGACTTAAGTATTATCTTCCTAAATATAAATAAGAGATGTGATTTGACTTAAGTATTAGTTTCCAAAATATAAATAAGAGATGTGATTTGACTTAAGTATTAGCTTTTAAAATAGAAGCTCATATAATTTAAAAAAAAAAATTTAATAAATAAATAAATATATTTTCTCTTTAAAATACAAAAGAAAAATAACAAGAATTCCACTTATAAATTAAAAGAATTCCACTTATAAATTAAAAGACTGTTTTCGAATTCCATTCAAAACCCTTACATACGACAATCTATGCTTATCTTTTAAAACACCACTTAAACCATTTATCAAATAAAACATAGAATAATATAATTTGTCAACACCTCAACAAAACAAATTTTTCAAATTCCCCTTGGACAAGTCGTCTAATAATTTAGGGGAAATCACATGCGGGAGGTAACATATGATCTGCAAGGCATTTATACATACTTGGGGCTACCTTTGATGTTCTTAGCCCATGCAAACTATATGATGATGTAATCATAAAACTTAAAAAATAACAAATGGAAAAATTATTACAAATTAAAAATAATTTTTTTGAGTCTTCAAGCTAATATGTACACTATAAAAGTAATTCACTCACCAAATAACATTTTTGCATGTAATTGGATTTTAACTAGCAAAATAAAAAAATTAAGTTTAATGAATGGGTTATATAAAACATTTCCAGGCAGCAAACATATAGTAAAAATAAAAAAATTCTAAACAATTGTAGTTTAGTGTAATCCACCTATCATTAAGCACATTTGAGCATAATTAATATTCCTTTTTGAACCTAGAAAAACGTTCTTATAAATAAAATAAAAATAAAAAATAGTAAAAAGAAAAAAATCCTTTTGAACATAATTAATATTCCTTTTTGAACCTAGAAAAACGTTCTTATAAATAAAATAAAAATAAAAAATAGTAAAAAGAAAAAAATCCTAAACAATTGTAGTGTAATCCACCTATCATTAGGTACATTTGAGCATAATTAGTATTCCTCTCTGAACCTAGAAAAACGCTCTTATAAATAAAATAAAAATAAAAAATATAACTAGTTGCATGTAATTTCTATACCATATAGATATTTCAAATTAAGAAACTTGAGCTTAGAAGAACACTCTTATAAATAAAATAAAAAATAAAAATATAATTGATTACAAACCATGAACATATTTATGATGACATAAAAAACAAATACTTACAAAATAATTAAACTCTAAAAAATAGAGTTACAATATCTATTGAATAGTGAAAAAATAAAATATCATATAATAAAAAATAAAAAAAAATTCTTTATAATTTCAAGAAATTTTACTAGTGTCTCTTTTCAACACTAAAATACCAAAATAAAGAAATTAATTTATTTTCTCAAACCTTCCCAAATCCCTACTACGCATTGTTAGTCCCAATCCCTACAACCCATTGTTATTAGTCCCAATAATTTTATCAAACCCTCGTGAACCATTACAACCCATTGTTAATAGTCCCAATAATTTTATCAACTCGTCGTGAATCATTGTAACCAATTGTTAGTTTCAATCCCTACAACCCATTGTTAGTCCTAATCCAAGTTAAATTTATTTTTTAATTTTAATTGGTTAAATTTATTTTCTAATTTCAATTGATATCAATGTTCAAAATTTTATTTAATTTAAATTTACAAGACTAATTAATGCTCAATTAAAATAAAAAAATATAAACCTCCAAATATCAATTCCCTTCAAAGAGGTTTCCACCTACCATTGGATCCTTGGATCCTTGTCTAATTTAAAAAAAACTCAATCCACACGATCACTTAAATTTTAATGAAGTCTTCCTTTCTGAAAAATTTCAGAGCGTTTCCCCTCATCTTCCATTCTTCCCCTTCCATCTCCGTTTCCCCTCTATTAATAACGTTTCTCCCTATTGAAACCTCACCCCATGCCAAAAAAAACCCAGATTTCCTTAATTTTCTTAGTTTAAAAATAAACATTATTTCGTATATATGTAGTTCTCTCTAGTAAATTATATTTATCATTAATTATATATAGTTTAAATATATAATATTCAATTTATTATTAACTTTTATTCTGTTATGGTTAATTATATAAGATTACATGAATACGTTTAATTAAAATTATACCCAATGTAATTTTAAGTAGTTAATTTACATTTATTTTAACTCATGCCCAAGGTCCAAAATGAAATTACTCGTGAGCTTAGAAATCTAAAGTATTTTCAAGAGTACGGATTTTGTACCATTACCCTGCCCTAACTAGGTAATATGGACTCCATGTCTTTGTCTCCCCGACATAAATACCTTCCTTATAATTTTCCATTAAATACTTCAAGTCTTTGTCAAGACATGGTAGTTAGTCCACACACATATCTTGGTGAGTTGGCAAGGCTTGTCCTTGTATCCTACAGATACATAACCACCTACTTACAAGTAGTTAATGCGTTAGTTCAATCATGAATTCCCTTCCACATATCATTTTTTATAAGTACCCTCCTCCCTCTGTAGAGGTTTATTGGGTCACAACATTAGTAATTTAATTGACATGGTTACCATTGTCCAAAATCATTAAATCTAGAAGAAAAACAAAAGAAAAAGTCACAATATTAAAAGTAAATCATCTACAATCAATCATAACACCTTATTTCCCCCCCAAAATTATAATTCATTACAACATCCATGTATACAGTTAACAATATATAAACATATACAAGAGACAATCAATACATCAAATGCTTTATATAATGCTCCTCCTTATCCGAATCATATATGAGCCCACATCCAATAAAAAAAAAGCAAAAATAACCCAAAATTCTTGTCTAAATAAGAATGGAAAGTTCATGCAAGAGGGGCATTAGAGAGCATTGCATACCACAAGTGGGTTCATGTCCACTCATGCATGGGAGGACACAACATTGAAACCATTCTTTATGAAGCTTGTTGGAGGCCTATAAAACGGATTCCTTGACATACAAAAAGATAAGAGAATACAAAGTAATGTTATGGTAGTTACATGAGCTTAGAGATTCCTTGTTTCTCACAATCTCATCCATAGTTTCATAGGAATTATAGCTTGGTGTATTAAACTTGTCACTTTTTGAGAGTTTTTTAAACATCTTCTTACCATTTCATTTAGAGAGAGAGAGGTTCTAGAAGGGAAAAAATAACCCATCCCAAGGAGGAAGAAGGGAGCTCACCTTCTCACCTATTCCTCTACGGTCTTGTATTCAATGTATCTCCATTGGTATAACTAATCTTATTGTATTTAATTTTTTGTTTACATTTTTTTCTCTTATCTATTTATTTTGTTCAGATTTTTTTTTTATAGTGTATCACTAACATTCTAACAATTGACTATGGTGATTTTTAATCCTAGGATAACAATAAATTGTCTTTTTTCCTCACTCAAGTGGAAAAATAGACAAAATAGATTGTTGAATCCACTAGTGTTCTAACTCTTATTTATTTCTTTATAGGATTTAAGATTCCCTTCTCTCACCTCTGTTGTTTTGCAGGTTACCAAATTGGCCCACCCCAATGTTCAAACCAATCATTTTGACCCTCATAGCTTCAGGATTTGTGTGTATTTTCTTTACATTCATGGTGACATACTCTACACAATTTTCAAAAGAATAGTCACGTAGAGGTGCACAAATATCACCTATCACTACATTCTATCATTGTGCAGTCTGTGCACATCATCGCACTTGTTGCTACTGTGACCCAGACATGAATTGTTTTCTCCCTAGGATGAGAGTGTTTTCACCCTGACCCACCAATAGGGGCTCAGAATTCAATTACTTACACTTCGTAAGCCTTGAAAATATTTCCTTATGTTCATTCTTGCATAAAAGGAACCAAAATTAATGATTAACTAGAATTAAATTAGGTAATTAACCACAACTATCTCGTTGAATCTTCATGATTTGATGAAGCTCACTAATGAACCCATTTTACATGATATAGCTTGGACGAACCTATTGACCAAGCTACCTTCAAACATTCTTAAGTTTGATAGGAAACCAGTTGAAGATCCCACCAACCATATTATGAAATTTCACTTATGTTAGCTCATCCAGTAGCATCATTGTTTGATTTCATCTTCCTACATCTATTTCAATGAACCTTAACGGGTCCCTCGGTGAAATGGTATGTGGAAAAAAGTCAAGCTCCCATACGAACTTCACATCTTAATCCAAGGACTTCTTAGCCATTTTTTATTTACCATTATGAGATGACATTGTCTTGGAGATCCTTACAGATTATCACCAAACTACTTCCACCCATATTGTAGACCATATCCACGACATACGATGACGAAGGATCTTGTGTAAAGATGTGGTCCCCCTAGAAGTACTTCTTGATAGGTACATAAAATATCTTTTTCCCCTCATTGAAAAAGATGTTGCGACCACAATTCCAAAAAATAAATAAGAGGACATAATTAAATCCCAACACTCAGATTTGATTTATTCACAGACTATATATCTTTATATGGTTATCCTTTATGCTCCTATGACCCTACCTGATCCAGATTATTTTCGGCACGAAATAAGAGCGGAGATATAATAAATAAATGCATAGAGATATCACGGATATCCAAGAATATAACATAATTGTATCAAAGAAGAAACCATAAACACAGAGATACAGTAAAACATGATTTATATTAATGAATGAAATGTATAGAGAATGTAAAAATACAGAGTGAACGACTCGCTAGAATGGTGTCCATTTATCTCTGAGAAGAGATGTAATGGCTACTCTCATTCGCAAGAAGACGATTACAATGAGGCTCTGAAGGCCTTTTTACAATAAAAAATAATGTCAAAAACCCTAGAAATTAAAAAACCTAACCCTAGGAGATGAAGAGACAAAAGTCATGTGGGCCCCATTTGGGTAAGTCAGTTCATCAACATCCTGGGGTCGTAACTTTTGCATACAATATTCTTTTTAGGTGCACGATAGCCCGTTGGAAAGGTATCGTCGAGGAGAGTCATTTTGGGGGCTCAATTATTTCTTTAGAAATCATTGAGAATCTTGATACCTAAAAACCTTCATTCAAGCCCTCAAAATGGCCCCAGAAGTTAAAACTGCTAAAATTAGTAAATTGCCAAAATTGCCAAAAAACTATTTTGAGCGAGTTGGAAAAGGTGGGTGGCCACCGATATCCACCTGGATCAATAATACCTCCTTAGGAAGCAATGGTAACCATTGATTTGAGTTCGTAGGGGAGAGGGGGAAGCATTTTCTGAATTTGAATCTTGGCGAGCTACTTGCCTTGTTGGAGACATCACGTTTCTTGGTTTGTGTAGGGTTGTCACGAACTTGTTGCTAGCTGGGTTGAATCTGTTCAACTAGTCAGGCTACATGATATTTTTGTGTGCATATGGAATATTTGTTCTTTCCTATAGTATTTTCGACCCGCTTCTATTGGATAAAAGGTTCTTGGGTCGAGGCTATAGTGGTTGCAATATCATCTTGTTCACCTTTTGAACAGATTGTGAACAAGATGAATTTTTTAGTATGATATACTACCTTGCGACACTTTTTATGTGGGAAAATAGATGGAGCTACCTCTGGTATTCTGTAGAGATTACCTCCTAAAGTAACAATGACACTATGGGGTCGAGAGTCCTAAACAACATGGTGCTTCCACATATATGGATGGCCCAAGAGAACATCACAGACATATAGTGGGGAAACATCACATAATAACTCATCCTTGAAGGGATGGATGTCGTATGACAATCGACACTATTGGTTGACATGGATATATCATCCTTGTTGAAGCCACCCGATGTTGTATGGTTGCGGGTGTGGTGTTGTCGACAATCCCAACTGTTTGACGACCTCTACTGAGATGAGGTTCTTCTGGCTTCCGCTATCAATAATAAAATTTAGTGGGGTCCCCTTCACCCACATATATGAATGGAAAAGGCGATCCCTCTCTTCAATATCTATTGGTTTTTCTAGTTGAATTATTGCGTTCGTGACAATGGTAGTGGGATCTACGTCAATGATCTGTCTTTTAATAGTATTTTCATAATCAGATTATGAATCAGGGTTCAAATCCTTGTCTTTGATCTCAGACCCCAATGACTGTTTTGAGGGACATTCCTTAGTGTTGTTCCAGGGGATTTTGTGGCAATCAAATCATTTTCTGGTGTCCTTCTTTCTCTTCCTATGACCCTTCTTTTCCTGTTTCTTTGACTCGTTTTTGGGAGACTGTTTATTAGGGTCATCTTTATCATACTTTGGTTGTTGCATATTTCTAGACCCAAACTCTTGTTTGTTGTGGTTCTTAAAATTCTACTCAATTTTAACAACATATCGATAAGAAGCACCGAGTGATGAGATGTCCAAAAAATCCATTTCAGTTTGGATGTATCTGTGTAGAGCCCAACGATATTTTAGAACCAAATGTCGTTCAAAGTCTTTGATACCCATCTTGGTGCACAAGGTATGGAAGGTATTGGTTAACTCTGGAACTGTTTAGCCCCTCTCTTGCCGAAGTGTGGTCCATCTCATGTACTGGTCATCATAGTTTCCAACAGGGTAATATTCTTCCTTTACCGCATCCACAAAAAAATCCCAAGTGAGATCGACCCCATATATTCAAGAATCCTCTATTGCACTTCTCTCCCAATAAGTTTCCCACCAATGTTTGACATGGGGGAGAGATTTAAGGAGTGCGAAGTCGATCTTTTCCCTGTCACAAAAATTATGAACAGAGAAATAAACTTCTAACGGATTTAACCACTTGTCTAGGGCATCTGCATCTATTTGACCTTCAAATACGAGAACATCAAAATTAACTTGTACCTTGAAAAGAGAGGTTATTCCAAAGTGGTTGTTTGATGAAGGTGCACCTATTGCTATCGGTAGGACTTGAAGGAAATGGGAAAAATTATCCATCATTTCATCCCTTTGTCGCACGAGAGTTTGCTCAAGCAACATATTGATAGCATCGTGTGCTCCGTCGTTTTTCTTTTCTTCCACCATGGAGGATTTCTTGGGCGTGCGAGAGCGATTGTCTTCAATAGAGACAAACTCAAGACCCAACTTTATATACTCGGACCTCGTCAGGTACATGCACTGGAAAAAATGATCAAGAGCAACCTCCTCTGATACCACTGATCCAGATTATTTTCGGCATGAAATTAGAGCGGAGATATAATAATATAAAATAAATATATCATAGATGCAACCATAAACACAAATATACAGTAATACATGACTTCTATTAATGAAGGAAATGTATAGAGACTGTAAAAATATTGAGTGATAGACTCGCTCGAATGGTGGCAGCTTATCTCTGAGAAGACATGTGATGGCTACTCGCATTTGAAAGAAGATGATTACAATGAGGATTTGAAGTCATTTTTACAATAAACAGGAATTTCAAAAACCCTATAAATTTAAAAACCTAACCCTAGGATATGAAGCGCCAAAAGTCATGTGGGCCTCGTTTGGGTAAGTTAGTACATCAACTTCCCCGGGTCGTAATTTTTGCATACGATCTCAATTTTAGGCGCACGATATCATGTTGGAAAGGTATCATCGAGGAGATTCATTTTGGGGGATCATTCATTCCTTCAGATATCATTGAGAAAATCGATCCCAAAAAACCTTCACTAAGGCCCTCAAAATGGCCTCGAAAGTTAAAATTGCTAAAAATAGTAAATTGCCAAAATTGCCAGAAAACTGTTTTGAGTGAGTTGAAGAAGGTGGGTGGCCAATGATATCCACCTAGATCACTACTCTTCCATTAGGAAAAACCTCAATCATCACATTGAACCAACATATTGATTGGTTCAATGACCGACCTCCACCCATATGTTAACCCTACACCTTCATACAATACCACTAAACACACAAACCCTTATATAGGAGCACCATGCTACCCTCAGATGATGAGTGCACCTTATGTACCCAATAATCTGTTCCCTTCCCCTCCAACTCCAATAGTTGGGGGGGGGCTAATCCCATGAATCCTTTACCTCATCTACACATGTCAATTTATTTGCATAGACATGGACCTTCATGCGAACCAAGTTGTAGCGAGGGATCCTCAACATCATACAATCCATAAGGGCCTCTATAAGAGAGTAATCCATATTACATATTCCCTGGTCCTCAACCACCCATTGTTATACCACCATAGGAAAAACAATAGGATGGTGTCAACTTTATCCAACCTTTGCTAGTACAACAAGTTCAATCATTTGAAAAAATGAATATGGTCAAACCTTCCACCCAATAGAACAACTCAAAGAAAAAGGGAAAAATAAAGATAATACCAACCAAGGATAGGGGGAAACCCCTAGTAGAAAAAACCTCCAGTAGGGGGAAATCCTAATGCTATTAATAAAAACTAGAACACTATAAAAAATAATGGTTAATGACGACAGGGGAAGAACAACATCCTCTTAACCAACTTCCCCTGCGCATTATGTGGTGATTATGGAAATTATACTCACCACTAACCCCAAATCACAGACTTCAAAAGGATGAAGGAATCAATGAGCATCCAAAGGCCCCATAGGGAATGCAAAAATTTCTAGAGAGCTTGCCTCAACCACCACATCCAACAATATTACAAGACCCATTCCCTCAACAAGGAGTGGTTTCTACACATCAAGTTATTATTCCCTCGACCGAGAATATGGGAGAATATCCCAACCCAAGTCAAGCACACCCGAACAAATATTCAACTTATACAATTCTCATGACATATGGAGACATCCATCTTTATATTCATATGCATTAATACAACATGCATCTCAACTCTACTCCAAGTACATCGAATGCACCTTAATTACTAGCAGGTACCCCTTTGTTTATCTCACATCCTAGTGGTTATTCTACCGCATGTGTACTGAGAGAACCTCTATGGCATATTTCTCATAACCCACATGGTAGGGAAGCACAAATTTATATCATTATGGATGACTTATCCATAAAGTACTAAAACGAAATATGCAGAGAAGTAACAAAATTGTATCATAATAATTAGTATAAACAAACAAATAGTAAGCATATCAGCACGATAGATCCAAAAGATGATACCTTTATTATATTTAGATCATAGTTCACTTTCCTCTTCAAGGGTGAAATCTCCAATAGAGTAGAGCTCGAGTACAAATGATTATACAAGACAACATTTTCCATGATTTCTACCCCTATTTGTACTATTTCTATCTTCTTGAGAACATTATAGAGGAATAAATTAATAGAGGGAGAACCTTCTAGTAAGTGTTCTTACATTTGACGTGTTGACATTATTACATAGCCCTTGTTTACTAATCATGGTCTTTATTACATATAAAAATGTATTATTCTATCTATTTGAGCGGTTAGGGAGGTTAGGACCCTAACATGCCCTCCCCCTTAAAGAATATCATTGTCCACAAAGCTTGAGATGTGGGAATTGTTGCAAAATAGTAGTTGGCTCACATTTGGCATGCTATGGTTTTGTATCCTTCAACTGTGCTAAAACTTCCTAAATTGTGGGATGATGGAGACAATGCCCGCATTGGGCCCGGATTTCTTATATCTACAACCAAATGGAACATTATTCATCCAACTTAGGGAGACTAGTTTGAAACTGTCACTTGGTTGCATTCACTTTCTTTAAGCAAAAAAAATGAAAAAATAGATTGAGCTTGGAGTGACTAGGAAGGGATAAATTGTAAGCCACAAGCCCTACACACTTGAGGGTTGTATAAGGGTCGTAAAACTTTGGAGCATGTTTCTGGGAGTGATCCTCTATAAGGGAAATTTTCTTATAAGGTTGTAGATGAAGAATGGAATTTAGAATGACAATGAAAATGACACTGATCATCTTTCTTCTTCATTCGATTTTGAGCCATGAACAGATTCTCTTTAAGGGTACGTATAGTGTCCTTTTTCATATCCTATATCATTTCTCATGGTCTATTGTTTCCTCAACTGTTTCTCCTCAATCCTTAAGGCCACTTGATAATTGTCAGATACCCTCTTAATTACTCATGATCTATTTATTTTAAAACTACATATATAAACTTGCCATTGAGTTATGATTACGATGTAAATATACATTTGCATAAATTGATCTACAAAGTTTATAGATTGTTATGTAAAATTTACAACTTCTTATTTGCTTAATAACTAACATGTAGCCGTAATACCACTCTTGCTAGCAATAACAGTTATAGAGTTCTTTCCTTATAATTGTAACATTTCTCATCTATCTCTAATCTATACTTCGGTGAGTTTAATTATGAGTTAGCCGTTGTATATATACCTTCGTGAAAATTTCCATAGATTAGATTAGGTATTGTACCAAGGGACTTGATATTTCTTATCCTACTTAACCAAACTTTATTTAGAACTTATCGACATATTTAGCAATGTATAACCATATGGGGTGGGGTTTAAAAGTTATACCTTAACGTCCAAGCATAGCGTGGCAAATTGTTTTATTGATGATGATATGTTTATCGTAATAACCATTTAACCCCTCGTTGGTGATAGAATTTATAATTATTTGGTCTTGAATACCAAATTATAAGAGTTCCCTTTATTATCGCAAGTTGTCCCGGGGTTGAACCGTGGAATCTTATAGCGATTTAAACCACATCTAATCTTGCTACTTGTGGTACTATACTAATGCTAGTTTTCTAGGGTTTGTCGGGCATCTAGAACTTTCCGAAAATACCTTATTCAGATGGAATATATGTAATTTTGTTTAAAAAAAGCAAAAGCTTAGCTACATATAGATATCGTAGCTAGAAATACTAGTAAACTCCATGTTGTTCGCGATCGTTTGTAATATTTCGTTATTGCAGATTCTTATTGTAAAATTTTATTAAACCAGGATCTGTAATGTGACGGTGCTTATTATTATGTACTTGATATACAAGTTTCCACTTTAATCTCTGTATACCATTTTTCCTTCCTCTTATATAAATATATTTAGTCGAGTTTTTGGTTCCTTTTGCACATTTAGTACTTGGAATATGACACTTCCTTACTCAGATATGGATTCTAGTTTATATTTAATTTGGTTCTCCATTTGGTATTTCCCCTTCCAAATATGCAATTTTTATGCGTTTTTGGTTTAATGTTGTCAAGGAAAGATTTCAGAATACTCACCCATCTTCATAATACTCACCCATCACTCATCAGATTTAAACTTTGGAGCAACAAGTTACATCAAGTATATTTGCAATATTTTGACAGTTAATCTTCTAATATATATATATTTTTAACTAGAACGGTTATGTTGCATTAATCGGCTTTCTGGCAAGCCTGAATCAGAAAGTTACATATCTGAAGAAGGTTGGTGACCTCTAACAGTGATGCCAACCTTCTTGTGAATGTCTTGGGAAACCAATCCCATCTGCTTCTTGAACTAGTTCGAGAAAATGACAAAAATTGCATACATGAGTATATTCTCACAAATTGTGAGCATAGTAGAAGACAGAAGCAAAGCATTAAACTGAGGGGGGTGAAGGTTTCCCCTTAATGTAGGGATCCAGCTTTTTCTGAGAACCTGAAGAAATGTTGGAGGCTGCCTCCTTTTCTCTGCACGCTTTGTTGGTCTTTCGCCCTCGGGTAAGGGGTGGAGACGGAACTGAATTGTCTTCCGGATCGGAAGTTTCCATAGAGCCTCTAGAGGGGACTGAAACAACCAGACCTGCAGAGGCAGAAGGTTCCAGAGCTGAAGCCCGAGTTTCTTTTGTTGCCATTGTTTCTGGGGGGGTGGAATCTGGAAGGCTTTCGTCTGTCGGGGAATCTTCCTTAACTTCTAGGACTTCATCCTCCTTCAGCGCATCAAAACTGTTTTTGTTTTCTAGAGTTGCCTCTGCCGTATGGGTGGCCTTTAGGGCCTGGGCTAACGGATCCTTTTTCCTTGGTTGCCTTCGTTGGTTAGTTACTGGCTGAAAATCATCTCCTTTGACTGGTCCCGGCTCCTCAGTGGTTTTGGGGCAGCTTTTTGCGAAATGACCGTAAGCATGGCACCGAAGGCACTTAAAAGGAATCTGCTCGTAGTCCAGCTCTTGGATATGGCACCATTCCCCCAGGGAGAGCTTAATGGCGTCCGGAAGTCCTTTTTCGAGATTAACCTCAACACAAATATGTGCGCAGGTAAACTGTTCCCCCTTCGACTCTGCCCTGTCTAGGAAACGCCCAAGCTTATTTCCTATGTCCTCCAAAAAGCTTATCCCTCAGAGATGCAATGGAAGGTGAGGCAGCCTAACCCAAATAGGGGCTGTTGTGATCTTGGCTCCGGGGTTAAAGTCAAGAGTCCAGGGGGCTAAGAACAACCCTCTTGACCCCATGAAATAGGGTCCAGATCTGAAAACTAGATCACGGTCCACTTTCCTCGTGAAGCTAAAGACAAAAAAGCCCCTGCCTACTGTGCACAGAATAATGTTTCCTTGTATCAGCATCTTCCAACGATCATCCATCCATGCCTCCACTGATTTGGGACTTGGCCATAACCCCATAAACTTTCCGATGAGGGCATTTTCTGCCAGAAGGAGGGAAATCTTGCAAGGGTCCTCTGGATCAAGCTCCAGAGAAGGGATCTCCTCCATCTTCTTAACAAACTTAGACGGGAGAGAAGGCTTGGGTTTGTATCCTGCTGAGCGAACTAACGATTTGAAAGCTTCCAGAGGGTCTTTTTCCAACTCGACGATCGGGACTGGGTCCATCGTAGCTACCACCAACAAGCACTTCTCCAAAAACACGTGCCAAACGAACGCAGGCGAGAGAGATCCATGGCCCTCTATCCAAAGGGGAACTCTGGTCGCTGCTCCAGTCGTAGGCGCACCCCTGCAATCAATCCAAAACGCACTCAGGCGAGAGGGTCGCGCTGTTTAATCCCTGGTCGCTGCTGCAGTCGAAGGCATCCCTGCACTCACAACCAGAACGGAGGCGGCTAGGGTTTAGGCCCTAGCCGCGTTGCTTCCAGCTCGCTTCATCCGACTCGATTTTTCTCGCTTTGGAGCTTCCTTACCTAGACTATTAACTAATCTTCTAATATTTTTATCATTCCATTTATATTTAGATTTTGTTATTCTAATTTTTTATAGGTTCGATTATTCTGCTTTTAGGGTTCCAACAATGGCGACCCTTCTGACTTAGTGTACTAGGATAGTCCATGGTAACTTTTCATTGAATAACTTTGTTTCATAGTTATAGTTCTTGGGTTTGTATATTATTTTGCATTATTGTTTCGTAACACATTTCTTTTTATTTGTTCATAGGGAAACATATACTTACGCACGCAGACTGTTGATTCAAAGCTACCTGTAGAAGGTACTTCAAATTTCATTTAAAGTCCATATGCAGGGCTATTCAAATGTTGTATATTGTCTTCTACCTCTTAGTAGAAATTAATACTCTGTAAAAATATTTTCCGAAGAGAAGCGACCATTGAGTTACTTTATCACTCTCTCATATTCATTGTAATTTTAGGAATCTAGTGGTTTAGGAAATTCATACTTGTTCTATAATTGACTTTTGATACTTTATAATTCTTCCTACTTATCTTATTCAAATCTTCTATTCAATATTGTTCTCTATTTTGGTATAGAAATCATGTATACAAAGTTTATCCAACCTCCTACCATAAAATTCTATTTCCAGACTTAATGAATTAAAATACTAATTTCCAATAAAATGCATGCACTACGAAACAAATATAATAATATAAGGAAGAACCATTAAATTGTAAATTGCCTAGGGGAAGCACACGTTAAGGACACCATTCCTCCCAACCATAGACTAGAGTAGAAAACTTCCTTCACTCCATCACCCCCAAGCTAAGTTCCAAATCCAAGAGAAGCTACGACCTACATGGATCTCTACAGAATTTGGGAGTTACAATATTTTCCATGCCTTATTATTTTGTGTCATGTCAGTTACAATGTAATCATGTACCTTTTGAATAGCATCCCATTCCTTCTTGTCATGACTTATAGGATTTTCCCTTCTTGTCATGACTTATAGGATTTTCCTAGGTCTTTGACACATGTAAGAGCCTCCTGCTCATTGACCACTTATCAATTAAATTTTTACACTTGTCTCTTTAGATTTTCTAGAAATATGAAATTTGGTTTTACTTAGTTGAGTTTAACTCAACTAGTCGTAATACTTGTCTCCCTTCTATTGCCACTTGGTTGTTTCTCTTAGTGGATCATTGACTTCCTCTTTTAACATCTCACTCAAGGTGTGTTTATCCTTTTTTTATTATTAAATAAAATAAATACATGAGTTTGAAAGTTTAATCATAATGATCTACACTCCATAAATAATAATAATAATAATAAGACACTAATTATTTTTTATAAATTTATTTTGGAAACTATAATAACCATTAATACTAATGTATAATAACCATTAATACTAATGTATGGATAATTATTTATTTTAAAAAATGTTAATTTAGGTGTGAAATTGTTCAATTTTATGATAATATATATTTTTTAATTCTAACAATTTCATCATGTAAAGTTATAAAAAGATAAAATTTCTATTTAATAAATTGAATAAAAAATTTAAAAACATTATGACAATGATGATGATTAATTAAGAAGCTAACAAATTACTTAAAATTCTTTAGAATTTTATTTATGTTTCCCAAATTCTTATTTATTATTATCATTCTATTTTCTATCCGAAACAATAGTTTTTCTATTTCTAATTATTTCTCATTTTCTTTGATTATTTTTAGAAGCCTCTTTAAAACTATATTAGCTTATTCATTTTCTCTTTGATGGATTTGATATCCAAATTATTTTTCAAACTAATTAGGGTCAAATTTTTAGTTAGTTTTTCTTGTATCTTTTTAATCTTATCTTTCATGTTGAGATTTTCTTCGACCTCTCCTTCCTTCTTGTGTTGATTGATTTTTTTTTTTCCATTTCTTGTATTTCCTCAACTATTTATTAGCTTATTCATTTCCTCTTTGAAGCTTTTGATATCTAATTTATATTGCAACTTAATTAGGGACAAATTGTTAGATAGTTTTTCTTCTATCTATTTAATCATATATCTCATGTTCAGATTTGCTTGGACCTCTCCTTCTTGGATTGATTGTTTTTGTTTTTCCAATTCTTGTATTCTAGCCTCCATTTTCTAATACTGAATCTTAAACCCTAATATTTCATTATCTATCTATGTTTCTGAATATTGTCTTTAACATTCAGTGTCAAGTATGTCTCCTTTCAAGTTCAGATTTAGAGGTATAAGGATAAACGTCCATTCAAATTTATCCCATAGTAAAAACCCTTCATAGTTCAAATAAACCCTTTACAATGTCAAAAATTTTAAATATAATAAACTTTGTCAAGTTTTACATAATTTTAATTTTAAATTATAATAAAAAAAACTTTCTATTTAAAAAAATTATCAAATTCTTTTAAACACACCTCTAAATTTTCTATCAAAAATTACATTTAAAAATTCTTATTAATTTCTTTATTAAATCATTTAAAATTTTCTATCAAAAAATTCATTTAAAAATTCTTATTAATTTCTTTATTAAATCATTTAAATAATTAAGTTACTACTTATAGCATTAAATTTACGTTCGGTGTCCATAAATATCCTCTAGTCTGAAAAGACCTACAAAAATCTAGTTGTATTATATGGATTCCAAACCTGGTTCTACGCTATGGAAATGTAGAACGTGATAAATTGTGGAGCAAAGAGAAATGCAGAGAGAAAGAATAGAACAGTTTATTGAAATGTATGAAGAAGTACAGAACTCAGAAGATAGAGAACTTAATTACAATGTAATATGGTTGAACTATATATGCTCAAGAAAGACAAGAATAGAAAGTACAACTGTCCAGTACAGCTGGCAGTGTACAGTCAGACTGTTGAGGGTACAATATATTTAACACTCCCTCTTAGACTCAACAGTTACAATCAGCAGCACTGACTATGCCTAAGTGCTGTCTCTGAAAATCAAAAACTGACTTTCCTAGTGGCTTGGTGAAGATATCAGCAAGTTGATCTCGAGAACCACAGAATTGTAGTGCAATGTCACCATTATTGACTAGCTCGCATATGAAATGAAACCGAGTGTCAATGTGTTTACTCTTCTTGTGAAACACATGGTTCTTGGATAATGCAATTGCTGATGCGTTGTCACAGAAAATAGGAGTTGGATCCTTTTCTGTTTGTGACATGTCTTTCAATAATCTTCTCAACCATACAACTTGACAAGAAGCTGAGGTAGCAGCTACATACTCTGCCTCTGCAGAAGATATTGATACAATCGGTTGCTTCTTCGATGCCCATGAAATCAGGTTCGTGCCCAGTTGAAAAACATATCCTGATGTGCTTTTCCTGTCATCTAGGCTGCCTGCAAAGTCACTATCTGTTAAACCAGAGAGTTGATTACAATCAGATGTAGTGTACCATAAGATGAAATTTATTGTCCCTGCTACATATCTCAAAATTCGTTTTGCCATTTTCCAGTGTGAATCCTTGGGTGATTCCATGAATCTGGAAACAAGGCTGGCTGCATACATGATGTCTGGCCTAGTTGCTGTAAGATACAACAAACTGCCAACTAAACTTTT
>ML778987.1:718121-730987 GCA_009831015.1 Picea engelmannii
TTAACAAATTATGTTTTAAGTCTGGAACATGATAGACATTACATATGTCTTTCTTTACATTCTGTTTAGTAAGAATAGGAACAGTTCCTTTTCCTTGAACTTTGACTAAATGATCATTACCAAGAGTAATATCAGAGGAAATTAAAGAATCAAGGCATGAAAGTAATTCTTTGTTACCTGTCATGTGATTGCTGCATCCACTGTCCAGCAACCATAGATCTTTAGGTTGTTCTTCAGTCTGGTGGCATGAGAGAAACATACCTCTTGAGGTGTCTCCTGTATGATTTGACACATGTACTCTGCCTGAGAGCTGATATGCCTGCGTCTTCCTGCATTCAGATTCATAGTGCCCATACTTTTTGTAGTAATAGCATTGTATGCTAGTTTTGTCATTAGACCTTCTCCCTCTTCCTCTTTGAGGCTGGAAATTCTATTGTTGATATTGTTGTTGATTTCTGTGACCTTGCAAATTCTGATTTGTATATTGTTGTCTATTTCCTCCAGTGGTATGAGGGTTACCTTGATTGTTCCCTCTTCCTCTACTTCTTCCTCTTCCTTTCCCTCTTCTGAATGAGAACTGAGTTTGGAAGGCATTGGAGATTGACTCATCTGTGAGATGTAGTCTTGTCTCATGTGTCACCAGAGAACCAATTAGTTCATCTGTTGAGAATCTTGACAGATCCTTGGATTCAAGAATGGCTGTTACAACCATTTCAAATTTCCTGGGTAAACTTCTTAGAATTTTCTCAACTATTCGTTGATCAGTGATGGTTTCACCAATCAGTCTGATCTGGTTCACGATGCCCATGACTCTGGTCATGAACTGATCCACTGTTTCATACTCTATCATCCTAAGAGTCTCAAATTGTGTCCACAAGGACTACAGTTTAACTGTTTTTACCCTGTCATTTTCTTGGTAGGACGTTTTGAGGATGTCCCAGGCCTGTTTGGAAGTACCAGTGCCTGTGATTTTCGAGAATATCAAATCATCCACAGAGTTCTGTATCCAAAATTTTGCTTTGTTTTCCTTGGTCCTCAGAGTTGCCTGAGCAATTCTCTGCACATTTGTCATGGCAGTGAGGGCTGCTGGATCTGGTTCTACATATCCAAGATACACTGGTTCCTAACACTCTTGTGCTTGCAAGAATGACCTCATTCGTAGAGACCAAAATTTGTAATTCTTTCCCAAAAGAATCGGACCCTGAGTTGGTCCTAGATTGCTAGACGACGCCATATATAAAAAAAAAATCAGAAAAAATAGAGGGAAAACTTTTGTATTTACCTCCGATATCAGAAATGCCGATTTTCGATGGCCGAGGGGAGCTTATCGAGCTTGAATTGGCCCTTTGGTCTCCTTGCAATGTGACCACACTCCTTGTATTAAAGCGCTACAGGATTTTCCCGTTCCTTGTCGTGCAAAATGCCGAAACGCGAAAAATTACCTTTGGAATTTTCAATGGTCCAGATCTGCTGTGATCGGACGGTCTAGATCATATCGAGATATCACGAATCGGGATTTCGCGATTCCTGATGTCGAGGTTTTCTGTCTCCTCGATTCCGCGATCGTCGATTTTCCGATGGCGCTGTCCTATTGGGACTTTTCCCGATGGCTCCGATCTGTGACACGCGTCCTCAACAGATGGACGGTCGTGATCTCTCCTTGTGATTTTGCGATAGGTTATGTCCCGAACCTCTTGTCTCCAGGATCCGCGAAATGTCGAATCCCAAAAAACCAATGAAGTCGCTTATCGGGACTTTTTCGAAAGCTTCGATATCTGCCACGTGTCCTGAACAAATGGACAGATAGGTTTGCGTCGGGGATTTCACTGGAAAGAAACCCGATCACTTGTTCTCAGGTTTCGCGATTTTCCGAATTCCGATATGCCGATGGCGCTTTCCTCTTCGGGACTTTTTTCGAGTCCTCAGATTTGCGCCACGCGTCCTCGAAAGATGGACGGTCCTGATTCAATCTCGGGATATCGCGACTTGTGATGCTCCGAATTGCTGTCACCTTGAAACTCCGAATGCCGATACGTTGGCGGTACCCTCGATGTTCGCCACGTGTCCAGGAGATATGGACGGCTGAGATCTGATCGGGATTTCACATATCGCGATTTCGCGAGTTGCGATGTCAAGTTTCTTTGGCATCTTGAAACCCCGAATGTCGAAATGCCGACGGGCGCTGCGATGTTCGCCACATGTCCTAACAAATGAACGCCTGAGATCTTATCGCTATATCGCGTATCGCGATTTCGCGAGTTGCGATGTCAAATTTCTTTGACAGCTTGAAACCCCGAACTCTGAAATGCCGATATGACGATGCGTTGATCTGCTGCCACCTGTCCTCTAAAATGGATGGCTGTGATCATTTCGGGATTTTGCGATTTCGCGTATCGGAGTTTTTAGAGAGCAGTTTTCTTTTCTCGTCCAACTCCCGATTGCTGATTTTGCGATGGAATAGGATCTCGCCACGTGTCTCTTGATGGACGGTCAAGATGACATCAGGATTTCTCAAGTGAAAAGTTCTCCTGTGCACTCTAGACGACTAACCGTCGTGCACCTTCTTGCTGATCTAACGGCTGTCGGGCCTTCGCGTAAGATCTGACGGCTAAAATGCTTTTGCCTGTTTCGCGCTCTCCTTGTCCCTTCTGGACTGGTTTCCCGCCTTGGATCTGTTCACAAGATGAATCTTGTAGTCTTAATGGCTATTCTTTGTGTGTTTGACGTGATCTTTCCCGAATTTAACGGAATTTTCTCCTGCGGAAGAAAATATTCGTGAATCTTTCAAAGATTTGAAAGAATTTCACGAATTATTCATTCTGTGCTTCAATCTTTAACAGATGTGAGGGAAATTTACGAGTTCTTTAAAATTTCTCGCCTCCTCCGGCTTTTCTTCGTCAATCTTTGACGATTCTTGAAAATATTACAAGAATCTTTAGGGTTTCTTCTTTTGCGTTCTCTTCGTCCAGGATCTTTCGAGCGTTGTATGCTCTGCTTCCTCCGCAAGCTTCTTACGGTGATCTTTAAAGAGTATTGCAGACAACTTTCCAAGCCTTGTGAAAAAACTGTGTCGCGTGCTCTCAAGATGCGTGTAAGCTCTACGCTGTGAGGATCGTGTTGCTCTCCCAACTGTGTGAAGAGGCTTACTGCTGAAGCTCTGATACCATGATAAATTGTGGAGCAAAGAGAAATGCAGAGAGAAAGAATAGAACAGTATATTGAAATGTATGAAGAAGTACAGAACTCAGAAGATAGAGAACTTAATTACAATGTAAGATGGTTGAGCTATATATGCTCAAGCAAGACAAGAATAGAAAGTACAACTGTCCAGTACAACTGCCAGTGTACAGTCAGACTGTTGAGGGTACAATATATTTAACAGAACAAGGTGCAAGATATATGATTGGTCAAAAGGCCAATAAGTAATAATGAGTCAATGTTGGTGGCCCGTAACTTCGCTTACTTCCAGCAAAGAATGAATTAGGGAATTAACCAGAGTTGTGTATGGTCATTATTTTGGCAGCCAAACAAATTTTTATTTCCAATACAATGGGGATGGATATCCACAAATACCGCGTGTTCAACTTCTGATCAAGCAAAACGATATTCATAGAGGTGTTAGAGTTCATCTCATTAATTGTAACGGGCTTGTAATGATCTGGTTAAGTGTGCCAAGGAAGCTAATTACATTAATGAAAGACCTTCAAACAAACGATATTCATAGAGGTGTTAGAGTTCATCTCATTAATTGTAACGGGCTTGTAATGATCTGGTTAAGTGTGCCAAGGAAGCTAATTACATTAATGAAAGACCTTCATGATGAGAAAGTTCGAGAATGGAATAACTATGTGACTCTTCTCCACAACATCAGTGGAGTATCTCTACAAGATGTTGAGGATAAGCTAGTGTGATCATGGAACAAATTATGTGGAGTTTTAACTACAAAATTGGGGTGTGATGAGACTATATATTGAAACACAAATGTTGGTGGTGGGTAACAATTTGGAGGATGGATTGTTCATTAAAGGTCTGGTTATTTCCTTGAATATAAATTTCAAATCAAATATTAACATGGGATAATGGAGAGAAGAGGGCTTGATAGGGTCGAAGTTAGTGCATACTATGCAAAAATGTAGAAGAATCTCTGCAACTTTTATTTATCTCTTGTCCATATTCACAAGCTCTCGAAGGATGTATTAGTCTCTCGTACATTCTTTATTGAGTTGTTTTGAATAGTGTTTCAACGATGTAGTTATTAACAGTTTTAGAAGTATTGCTTTTTACACTATTTGGAACATCTAGTTGGAATGAAACAAGAGAACTATTGAAGTAAAACCTCATTTTTGAGCCATGGTTGCTTCTAATATAAAGTATTGTTTTAGAGAAAATCAAAATGAGCATAAATTAAAGGCAACAAGGAAACTTAAAGAGCCGATTATAAATCAAGAAGTATCTTGGAGGCTTTTGGGGAGTGGGATCAATTGTTTTTCTTACGAACGATCACTATTACAAAATCCAACTTGGTGTGAGTGAAGGTTTTAATATTCTCCAACTTGGTGTGAGTGAAGGTTTTAATAGTCAATTTGAACTCTAGTTGAGCATGTATACAAAGAATATACAAAGAATATAATCAATTAGAAAAGGAGTTATCAAAGGAGGCCATTATTCTTCAAGAAGGAATTTTAGTTTTCCAATATGTTGTCAACTCTATAAACCATCGAAGTATATTTTTCAAGTATGGTTTTAGATAATATTTGGATATATTTGTGTTTATGACATTGTAGAGTTCTCTCTTGACTATTAATGTAAATAAGTCCTTTGTTACTTTTTTTTTTATCATAAGTAATCTTTGACTAACTTTGTTGGATTTGCAACATCCTTGAGTTTTGATCAAAACCTAGATTGAGATTTTTAGGATCTTTTATGTATATTTTTATTTCACACTTGAGATAGTGAATATAAGTTTTTCTATTGGAAATATAATTTTTCCATAGAAAAATACGATATTCCCATCCATTGATCTCAATTTTGATATAGATTAATTTTCAGTCAAACTTGGATTTCTCAATTATCCATTTCAAAAAATTAATCTCAAATTTCCCTTAAGCATAAATAACATTCTCTCTCTATGGAAACTTCTTAGAACATTTATATTTAGAAACCAATGTGGAAAACATCAAGTATATAATAATAATGTTTTATCTTCTCAATGTAGTATATATGCTCCTCCATATTCTTCTTCTTAGAATGCTATGGAAAATTTGAGATCCAACAAGAAAGAAAACAAGAAATAAAAATTGCATAGAATGTGAGTCCGAGCTAATGTCCAACACAAAAATGAGAGAGTAATAATGAAGAGATCTCAGATGGATATCTTACCTTCTGATACAAACCCACCCTACACACTCGGGGCTACCCGACCTCTCAGTCAAAGATCGATCGACTTCGGGAGTTGAATTAGCTCATAGGTTCGTGTTGAACATTCATAATTTTCCCCACAGGTCAAATTCCTAAGCTTCGAGCGTGAAATATCCTTATCGGGAATTTCAAAACACCCGCAGGGTCCTGCACATGACACTGATTGAAAACTGTGGGCTTAAACTTGCACCCTTCCTTGCTTCGGAACTTTGGGTTTCATTAGTTCTTAACACACCTGACCCAAAAGCCGCCAAAACCTGAACTCGCGAACCACGTGGAATAGATCTATGGCTCACACTCCTCTCACAAACCGACAACTGTGACCGGTTTCGGGACTTCGACGTTGAAGAGTTTTGAACGCTTCAATCCTTATCTCCCCGAAATGTTATGTACCCGAAGTTACAGATCAAGTGCTACACATCCCTTTCCAACGTACGGTTCCGATGGACTTCGAAACTTCAGGGATTTTTTCCTTCAAGAATTTACCCCTCATTTCTCTCGAAGGGATTTATGTCCTAAGTGACGACGATGATACCAAGTGTCTATGAAATCAACAACTAAGGTTTTAGCTTCTTACCTCTTTGGTGCTTCAGATGACTTCTAGTGAACTCTCTAGTTTCCCCTTGGCTCCTTCTCCGAATTCCACTATCTTTTAATGGATGTCTTCCTCAGACAGACAGTCAGGATTTACTTCGGCTATTCGGGCTTTGCGAGTTTTGATTTTAGAACTCTCAATTTCCTCCAGAGTACTTCCCTTCGAAGTATCAGATTTACTGACACACGTTCTGTGAGACAAACATCCTAGATCTGTTTCGACACTTTGGAGCTTCGGTAATTCACGCTTCACGCCACTTATCGCTAGACTTATCCTCTAAATAACTCCTCTTCAGAAGTAGCTAATCTTTCGCCACACATCCTCTTGAACCAATGGTTAGGCTTCACTCCTCTCTTCGGATTTAGACAACTTTTGATGCTCCACTACACCTTTCCCATGGATAGATTCTTCTTTGAATGAGTGATAAGTTGACACATACCCTCCTCTGGATCGACGGTCCAGATTGATTTGGGTTTCGTAACATCGGACTTAGGAATTTATTCGAAATAAATCATGTTACGTGCACTCCTTGAACTTCGTAGTCATGATATCTTCGACACTTAGTTGATTTTAGACCTTATTCACTCCTTGCACCACTCAGACCAAAGTTCTTATTATCTCTCCTAAGCTTCCCTAAGTCAATTCTAGACTCTGTCAACACACGCCTTGTGGAAAAATATGCACTCCTTTCATTTGAGCTCTCATAAGAGAAAAAATTGAAACTTAATGAACACTCCATAAGTTCATATACTCAACTCTGAAATACATACATAAGTAAAATGAACTAAATAGACAAAGAACATATCATTCATTCAAATTCACACTGAAATGAACATTGTCCAAGATTTTGGAACAATTTCTCTATTTTCTATTCATTCATGAAGTATTTACATGCATAACATAGCTCTTCATTGTCTCCAGAATCTCTATGTCTAACTGGTGTTTCTAACCTCTAACCTCTATCTTCCCACTCTAATATCTCTTCTAATACAATACCAAAAACCTATCTAAGGAGTGTCTTCTTGAGCTCTTCTTCATCCTACCTGAATTCTATCCCATCGTCATTCTAGGGGGTACCTACTTAGTCCTATTACAAGAAATATGAGTTATTATCAGAGAAGAGTTGACACTCTACATTTGCAAGATCTTACTGTCATGTAATAGTTTACAACATCCTGCCATTCTCAGGCGGTGATATTATATTACAAACAAAGTATTTAAAAACGATATTTCCAAAATATCTCAACAACTCGCTCTGCTTCTGCTAAATGTTGATTTGAAATTTTTGTAAGCTAAGGTGTCCAATTATTCCTCCTCTCTCAGCCTCTTTGAATAAAATATTCATGGACTCCTGTCCATGAGCTCCTGCATTTTTTTCCCATGCTTCAAAATGTGAGGTTCAGTGACCCAACTCGAGTATTCCACTGGGTGATCTTTCCACTTAACCAAATATTCTGGATACATCTTTCTCTTGGTTTTCTTCCCAAATCTATGTTCTAAGATTTTCTCCATCTGAGGTTTTTCTATTGTGGGCATCTATTTCTCCCACTAAATCTCCTTCTGGTCATCTAGTTCTTCTGCATCATCTCTCCTGTAAGGATACATGTATACAACATTGAATATCAATGATATCCCAACATTGTATGACAACTCAATCTCATAAGCATTGGCTGCAAATTTTCTGAGGATACTACATGGTCATATTTTCTTCATCTTCAACTTGTTATATGTTCCCCTTAGAAACCTTTCCTTTCTCAAAAGAGATAAAACTTCATCTCCAACTTCAAATTGAAATTCTCTCCTTTTTTTATCAACTATGTTCTTATAATTTTGATTATTGTCCTATAGATTTTCTCTGACTTGATCATGGAGTCTTTTCATATCTCTAGAAAAATCTTGTACTCCAACGCTCCTAAACCCATCTTGGTTCATATCTCTCAATTCTATAATCCCTCTCGGCTATATTCCATACCCTATTTCGAATGGAATTTTTCCAGTACTCATTTTTACCGAATTATTAAATGAAAATTATGTTTGTGCTAGAATTTAATCCCACTGGCGGCCCTGCTCAATGAATAAACTCCTCAATAAATTTCCCAAACTTATGTTCACCACTTCACTCTTTCCATCTGTATTAGGGTGATATGTTGAACTAAAGGACAATTTTTTCCCTAGCCTCTTCCATATAGTTCTCCAAAAGTTTCCTACAAACTTTGTGTCTCTGTTTGAGATTATGCTCCTAGGAAACCCATGTAGTCTCACAATTTTCGTGAAAAATAAATTGGCTATGTGTGTAGAATCGCTTGTTTTCTGACATGGTATTAAAGTGCCATATTGGAAAAAATTTCTACTACAACAAATATGGAATCATTTCCCTTCTGGTTTCTAGGTAATCCCAATACAAAATCCATACTAATTGCATCCCAAGGCCTTTTTGTAATAGGAAATGGCCGATACAAACAAGTGTTCTGTTGTCTCCATTTTCCATACTGACATATTTTGCATTTGTTCACAAATTTCATCACCTATTTCCTCATACCTGACTAATAGTACAAAATGTTCAGCTGTGAAAACATTTTTTCATGGCCGAAAGGTCCGGTTAGACCTCCACTATGCTTTTCTTTCAACAGATTATCTCTCATCGAGGATCTTGGTATGCACAATTGGATTCCCTTGAACAGAAATCCATCCTAGATTAAATACTTTTTCCATTGGCTTATGTCCCCCAACAAAGGATTCTCACATGCGTTATAAGCCTCCTTAAAATTTGGATCTTCTTGGTACATCTCCTTAAGGTGTTCAAACCATAAGGTCTTCACTTGGAATTCATGTACAATCAAACTCCTCCTGCTCAAGGAATCTACAATTTTTTCAGCACTTCCATAAATATGTTTAATGACAAAAGTTAAATTCTGCATGAATTCTACCCAATTAGCATGCCTCTGATTCAACTTTTCTTGCCTAGTAATAAATTGTAAAGCTTGATTATCACTATACAAGACAAATTCCTTTGGAATTAGATAGTGCCTCCACCTCTTCAAAGATTGAATCACTACATAAAAATCTTTGTCATATGTGGAATAATTTTTCTTGGTATCATTTAGTTTCTGACTGAAATAAGACACTGTCTTATTATCTTGACTCAAGACTTCTCCAATAGCTACTCCACTTGCATCACATCTTACCTGAAATGTTTTTCCAAAATCTGATAAGAACAAAATTGGTTGTCCTATGATATTCTCCTTCAACACTCTGAATCTTTTCTCAAACTCCCTAGTCCAATTAAAATACTTGTGTTTCTTTTTCATAGTATCGAGTATGGGCGTACATATACCATTGAAATTTTTGATAAATTTCCTATAAAAGATTGCTAACCCATGAAAAATTCTCACTTCAAATATGCTTCTTGGCGATGCCCATTCTCTAATTTGTCTCACCTTCTCTGGATCCATCTTCAATTCATTTGAAGAGATAAAAAAAACCCAAGTATATGAGTTTTTTCGTCATGAAATAACTTATCATCAAATTTATCAACAAATTTTCTTGTTGCAACCTCCTCATCACTAATGTCAAGTGTTTTAAATGTCCTTCCTCTATCTTACTGAAGATTAGTATATCATCCATATATACAATGAAAAATTTACCTATGAATCCCTTCAACACTTCATTCATCAACCTCATAAATGTGCTTGGGGCATTTGTCAACACAAATGGCATGACTAGTCATTCAAACAAACCTTCATTTGTCTTGGATGTTGTCTTCCATTCATCTCCCTCTCTCATTCTTATCTAATGATATCCACTCTTAAAGTCTATTTTTTAGAAATAGCTTTCTCCACTCAAGAAATCTATAAAATCATCCATTCTTGGAAAAGGGAATCTATACCTGATGGTGATCTTGTTGATGGCCCTAGAATCTATACACATTGTCCATCCTCCATCCTTCTTTGGACTCAACACAGTTGGTATTGTGCATGGGCTTAGAATTTCCCTGACTAAACCTTTATCCAACAACTCCTGGACTTGATTCTTGACTTATTCATTCTCTCAAGGTGTCAATCTATATGCTTATTTGTTTGGAAAACTAGCTCATGGAATAAGGTCAATGTGGTGACTAATATTACTAATGGGTGGAAACAAGTGAGGTAACTCATCCACTTCTATGTCAGCAAAACTCTTTAACAGTTCTTGGATTTCTTCAGGTAGTTTATCCATATAAGTATTTGTAAGGAAAACCCTTGGCTTCCTCACTACAACAAACTACATCTCTTGTTCCTTCTTGACCTCATTCAATAGTTCCTTCCCACTCATGAGAAGTATACTTGAACTAGCCTCCTTATTTGGCTCCTTGTCTTCTATTGGAAGAAACATGTGTTTTCTACCATTCTTTTGTAGGGTGTAAGTATTTTTTCTCCCATCATGAATGGAATTTCTATCAGATTTACATGGTCTCCCAAACAAAATATGAAAAACATCCATAGGAATTACAACACATAAAATATCATCCCTATAGCTGCCTATTTAAAATTTAACTTTGTATTGTTGACTTACCATTACCTGATGTCCTTTCTACAGCCACGATACCTTGTACAAATTTGGGTGTGTAGTTGTCTCCAGCTCCATCTTCTACACCATCTCTTTGAATACTATATTATCAATGCTCCCATTGTCTATGATCATATTGGAAACTCTATCCTTTGTCTTGCAAGTGATCCTAAAAAAATTTGTTCGATGAACTGGTTCTTCTGCCTCCTTCTCTGGGTTTAGAGTAACTTTCCTCATTATAAGATTATTTCCTCCTTCTGCTTCTTTTTCTTCCACATCCTTTTTGCCTCCTCTAGTACCTTTATTCTTCTCAGGGCATTCCCAAGACATGTGTCTTGTCTTTCCAGAGGCATAACATATGACTTCACCTCCTTTGGCTCTTCCTCTTCCTCGAGGAAAAGAGTTTATTCATCCATGTTGTCCTTCTTTAAAAATTATCCCTTTTTCAGGGTGATTATGATGCTTTCTAGCCTATTTGTTTGGCTTCTGGAACTTCTCTCGAGAAGTTCCCTTGCCTTTGCTTGAATTTCCACCCTTGTTTCATTGACATTGTTTTCTGGCCAAATTCTCTTCAGCTTTCAAGACTACTTGATAAGCATCCTCGATTTTGATAACATACATCATGTTGATCTTCTCTTGTATCTTGTATCTCAACCCATTTATGTACCTTTTTTTTTTCATCATCATTTTCCTTCTGTCAAGCCTTGATATTCATTTTATAGAATTCTTTAGTGTACTCTTTCACTGATAATATTTTTGTCTAAGTTTCTGCAACTTTTGTTGGGCTATCATTTTGTCATCATTTTCCTTACCAAAAGGACCTATTTTGAATCAAGACACCTCATTTCTCACATGTATTCATCACATACATCAACCTAACTATACCTCTAATGTGCCTAGCAAGTGGTCAAGGTATATGTTGATAATTTAATAAATTTCCTTTATTTTTATATATCTTTAAAATGTTTTGAACTAATCTTGTCTATATTCCAAGAATAGTTTTGACTATTACAATTAAGCTCCTGCCACCTGGATCAAATCTGGTTACACATCATAGTTCTAGCTACACCTTCATCGATTCTCATATGTCCAGCTATTCTGATGGGATTCATGGATATGGATGATAAAGAACACATGCTTGAGATGGTTGCAAACCTACAAATGCATCCTCAAACACTTCTGAATAAACATGGATGATCAAGCTAAAAATAGAAGACAACATGGCCGAGTTAATGCTTAGCGCATCTCTAGAACGAATGCCTTGTCCTCATGCACCTCATGTCATGAGGACAAGGATTTGAAATCTTCATCTCTTATTTGATCAAATCCTTTTGATCTGAATAGTTGTGACATGTAACAGTTTGTTGAAAACCATTTTCTAAAAAGAGGGAGATTTATGTTTATCATGTAATTAATGCTTATATTATAGAATCTAGTCTGGTGCTTTGAAGAGGGGGATGGAGGAGGATGATAGGAAGTATTAGGCTGATAGACATTTCATTTTTTTTGCTGATAGATAGTCTTTTTCTTCCAGGATTATAAACTCAGATAGACTAGAAATGACTGCATTATTTTATAAAGATATACATTTCCAGAATTCAGTTATGTATGAATGTTGTGTGATGAATAAGTTAATTCATTCATTGTTGAAGGCAACAAGGGCCCCTTGTCTCAGCATATGTTTTTATTCTGTAGCTTAAAGTTTTGAATAACCATTAGCTATTTTTCTTACAGTTTGAAGTTATATTGCAATTGCATAGTTTGGATAATGAATATTTTTTAGGAAGCTTTAGTTAGAACAGAGCAATATCAGATTTACTTTCGAATGCTTTATGAAATGTATGGGTTACACAGATAGCTACAAGTACTTTATAGATCATTAGTTTACTTTAAAGAATGGTGTGATTGAAAGACAGGGTATTATAGATTTGCAGTTAAAAAGGGTTGAATGACATGTTAGTAGAGATTTATAGTTGAGATTAAACCAGAGTAGTTGGTAGAATGAATATTGAAAGCTAGCAAAGTTACAAATGAGTGAAGATTTGTTTTCTTTGAAGTGTGTACTTAGATAGACCCTTGCTTCTATTTAAAGATTGAAGTAGTGATCACATTTTTGAATGTTGGCTAGTGGAATTAAACTTGAATAAAATAGATAGTAGAAGAAACCAATCCTACGCATATGGTGTCAGTGCCTCAAAGTCTACCTCCTCGGGTTGACATTTTATGAAGGCTATATATAGTGATATATATTGAGCTCAACATTTTGGCGTCGTTGCCATGGAGGTATTAAAAAGGATTGGAGAATGAG
>ML778987.1:739140-760690 GCA_009831015.1 Picea engelmannii
TTGAAATACAAGAGATGAATTCCGTTTATGAATTCAAAAATATGTTTCCCAATTCCATTGGGAACACTACAATCTATGTGCATCTCTTACAACGCCACTTATTTGCAACCAATCTATAAGATCAAATAATAAAAAAAATAATATAATTTAGATTTGAAACATTTTAAAGTACTATAATCACAACACAACAAATTTGTGAAATTTTGTGCATCTTTTACAACACTGCTTATTTAACTAGTGACATCAAATAGAAAACAAAATAATATAATTTAGATTCAAAACATTTTAAAGTACTATAATCACAACACAAGTATGTCAAATTCTCTTATTTGACTTGTGGAATAATTTATGGAAAAATACATGTGGGAGGTAACTTGTGATAAATGTTTTATGCAATGCATGCTTGCATACTTACTATTACTTTTGATGGTTGATGGTGTAAGGTGTTCAATTTGGATTACTATAACAAAGAGATAAAATATCCACAATAAAATTTTAAAAATAACAAAGTCAAAATATCATTACAACTTTGCAATAAATTCTGAATACTTATTAAACTAGAACATGCACTATAGAAATAATTCATTCATCAAACAATATTTAAAAATAATAAAGTCAAAATTTCATTACAATTTTACAATAAATTCTTAATAGTTATCAAGATATCACGTGCACTATAAAGATAATTAACTCAAAAAAAAACATTTATATATGTAATTAAATTTTAACTTACAAAATTGAGAAAATAAGTTTAATGATTGGATTATCTAAGACACCTCCATAGAAAACATATATACAAAATAAATCCAAAACAATTGTAGTGTAATCCAGCCATCACAAGGCACATTTGAGCATAACTATTGTTTCAAATTAAAACACTTTTGAGAGCCAAGAAGAATTTTTCTGAGCCTAGATGAGGATTCTCATAAATAAAATAAAATCAAAACAATATAGAAAATAAATAAAATTACCAAGTGCGGACAGATTTATACAAGAATTTAAACTTCAAAGATCATAATCACAATAGATTTATACGTTATTGATAAAATAAACTATCATGAACGAAAAAAAATATTACAATTTTATGAAATTTTATTGGGATAGAGAACCTCTTACGAGTAAGTCCATGTTCAACACTAAAATAGAAAAAAAAAAAAGGTTAAAAATCTTTCTTTTTACTTGCAACACAATGTATCATAATTTTCTCAAACCCTCCTCAATCATTACAATCCAACCCAAAAGAAGTTAACAATCTTTCTTTTTACTTGCAAGAGAAGATATCATAATTTTCTGAAACCCTCTTCAATCATTACAACCCAACCCAACCCATTGTGAGTCTCAATTCCTATTAAACTTATTTTGTAATTTCAACTCATATTAATGTTCAAAATTCTATTAATTTACATTTACCACACTAATTAATGGTGAATGGAAATAAAACAAACATGTTCCTATAAACATTAATTCCTTTCAATTGTTGTGTGGGTTTCCACTTCTCATTTCTTCACCAATGCAAACTTAGTGAATTCTTAGTTTAGCTTATATCCTTTCTCACAGAAAATGTTTTCCCTTAGACCCCCAAGCTACATGGACTCACTACTCATTTCTGACTTAAAAAGGAAAACAATCCACATGATCACTCTTAATGAAATAAACTATTCCTTAGAGGGATTTATTTAATTTCCTTAATTTACAAATTAAATTTATTTCATGTATACCTAGTGCCCTCTCTTAAATTTTATTAAATTAAAAGTATACCCAATTTACTTATAAATGGTTAATTCACATTTCTTTTAATCCCCCAACCCCTCAAGTCTCAAAATGTAATTACTTGTGAGCTTAGAAATCTAGAAGAATTTGAAGAGTAAGGATTTCACACCCTTACCCTGCAACTCTTGGTCCTAACCAAGTAATATGGATTCTTCATCCTTTTCTCCATGGAATAAATACCTTTCTTATAGTTTTACATTAAAGAATCCACATATTTGTCAAGACATGCTAGGGATTTTCTAACATCCCGCTCTTGCGCACACTGAGCGAACTTATTCTTTGAGGACACTTGCTTGCAAGTGATCCTGATTATGATACTATTGGGCATTTGATTATGATTACGAGGAATTATGCATATGATGACATTTTATTTTACTGTATTAACATATATAGGTGCTATTGACTCGGTTCTCCTGAGTGTGCAGGATTTGGACCTCAAGGATGTTGAGGTATCGATGAAACCCTTGGAATTTGGATTTAGTCAGGGAGTGGACTATTGGGGTTTGATTGTTATATATATATATATATATATATATATATGACATTGTGCATTTGATTAGATGTTATCATTATGGATTTTATTCTTACATGATTCGTTGATGATGCAGGCTGACGATAGCTTGTAGACTAGACTCACATGTGGAGTAGAGGGGTCACACATGATAACTAGAGACATTGAGGAAGAGATGTGGACAAAGATCCTACCACAACCTACTAGCATTCTCGCCATGGCTTGAATTGTAGGCTAACGATTACCTAGTTCGAGAAAACCCACGATGCCATGAGGGAAGACTGTGACAGTCACTCACGATGATTTTAATGGGTGCTTAATAATATGGCAGGGACCTTATTCCTTAGAGGCCTTTAGTCTCCCACAAGATCACCTCGCGTAGTATTCACTCCACAGGTTTTTGATGTCTACTAAGTCAGTCAAGAGGCAAGTGGCACCCTTGGAGCACGCAGTGCATCCTGAAGAGAACGTTGTGCAAAGGAAATAGAATGAGGCGAGTGGCACCCTTAGATCACCTAGTGCATCCTTAAGAGAACATTGCGTTGTTAAATAATAAATGAATAAATCTAGATGGCCTTAGAACAAACAATGTGATAACAAATATTTAAAAACAATTTTCCTAATAAAATGTCGCCTAGCCTCGAAAATTAAAATCTAGGTAAGTGATACTTGTGATAATATATATATATTTATATTTATATAAAAATAAAAATAAATAAACAATAATAATAATCATCATTAATCATGTGACGAGAAGGGGGTAAGTGATTCAATTAAATTATAAAAAAATCCTTTGGGGGATAAAATTTAAAAAGGGGAAAAAGGGGAAATAATTGTTTTGTTACATATTCTAATTAAAAAATTATTAATTAGAAAGAAAAAAAGGGGGAAAAGGTGAGTTTCTACACTTGCATTTTGAGTTTTGGCAATTCCGAATTCCGAATTTGTTAATTGTAATAAATTATTATGACTGTTGGGCAGCACTCTGATTTGACCCAACTAACTATTTGACAATGAAACTTGTTTGAAAACAGAATATTGTATATTGATTGTAGGAAGACAAATGGAACAACCAAGTTAAAAGTAGTTGACCACGACTCCATGAGTGGGGAACATGTTGGAACTACCCCTGGGCTGATTTGTACAAGTGGAAAAATAATGATTTGGCCATTGGCAGCCCCTAAAAATCAGGGATTTAGGAAGCTGCAAAAATTCCAAAGAAGGAAAAAAGACCTAGGCAAGTTATAAATAAGCATATGCGAGGAGGCAGGACGTTGCGAAGTATGCTAGGAAAAGAGTCTGTTTTGGGGGTCTTTTTCTTTTCACTTGTTGTTATGAACATTGGAAGGGTGTGAGGCAGGGAAAAGGGGGACTGAATTGAAGGACAGTCTTGTAGAAGGATTTCCAAGTTCTCCCTTATGGACTCATGGTCAGGATAGTGGGTGAATCAGGCAAGTAATCGTGGCTACTTGATTCTACGGTTGGGAGGAACATGGATGTTCCCTTTGTTTTCTTTGAAATCCTAGTTCAGATATGTACTCTAAACTCTATTTGTTTGAATGATTTTTATATTGAAGATACTGTACATGTTATCGCTATACGGAAGAGTTCTAGTAGCTGTTTTTAATGATTGTGTAATTGTTGTAAGTCTTTTCTATACCTAAATATTCGTTATTCTACCTTTGTGGAATGAATTGGTTATTGTTATAGTGAGATCCTTAATGCTAGTATGCATGCAAGAACCTAGACAAAGACTGTTTGAAATTTAGTGAATATACTATAGGATTTAAATGCAGATTTATTTTCCAAAATCAAATTTTAAACAGAATCGAATAGGTATCAATGAACGAACAGAGCTATTATATGCATCTATATATGTTTCAAACTTTATCAGAGTCGAATGAACGAACAGAGTCATTATATGCGTATATATGTTTCAAACTTTAACAGAATCGAATGAACGAACAAAGCTATTATATGCATATATATGTTTTAAACTTTAACAGAGTCGAATGAACGAACAGGGCTAATTATATGTGTATATATATTTCAAACTTTAAACAAAGTCGAATGAATGGAGCTATTATATGCACATATACATTTCAAACTTTCAACATAGTCGAATATGCGCCAATGAATGAACATAACTACCTATGAACCTATATGTCTCAACTTTAAATAGAGTCAAATATATAAATCAATGCATGAACAAAACGATTATATGCATATGAATGTTTCAAACTGTAAACAGAATCCATTTATACAAACGATAACGATAAAGAATATAGAAACGAGCGTATGATCACCCTATTTTCTTGGACGATATAATGATGCTAGGATAATACTACAGGAAACAGATAGACAACTTGTTACTACATATCTTATATATGTTGTACGCAGAAAGGAAAGAAAACATTTTTTATTGAATCGCTTCACACTCTCAAAAATCATAGAGTGATGCAAATCCTTGTTGAAGAAGCAACCAATTGAAAACAAACACATACGAACACACAGAGTTGGAAGATGCAAGACCTCTAGTAACGATTATGTTGGGGTAAATAGTCCTTTTAAACAAAAGAAAACAAGAATTTCATTCACAAGTCTCCCACATCATGCTTACATTTAAATTGGAACTTTGATAAACAAAACGGGTTTAATCCCTCAGTTATCCAGTATAGGGAATCCGTGCATGAACAAAGGTTACTCTTAACATCAAAAAATAAAATAAAAACTACGAACAGAATCGAGACCTCCAAGTCGTAACGAGTTGAAGGGGCATATTTTGGAACTCGAGTACCTTTTCCAGGTCAAACAGAGTCTGAAACCTACGCTGTGAAGTGGGCACACCTGCATTCGGCCATCACTGTAAACATTAGAAAATTTACAGAGTAAAATCTTGATTTATAAACTCCAAAAGGAACAATGATAACCATAGCTGTTGGATTACTTAACTCAGGACCGAAGCGCCACACCCTCATGTTGCCATGATTTTATTCATAGTCAACCCTGACAGAGGGGAGAAGGGTCTGGGAGCTCCTGGTGGGTACCCTTGCAACATTAAGAGCCCCACCATTAATATAGAGAAAAGACCTTTTTACAGAATGCCAATTAATTTCCTTAACAAAGTAAAATAGGATTGGGAATTCAAGAACAATAAATCATTTGATAAAAAAAACCCTTGATGAACAAAGAAAAGAATGCAAGGAATGGTATCATAATTTTCACCAATAAAATTAATCATGAAGAATAACCTAACTTCATCAAGGGATAATTTATCGGTAGATTACTACCTTCCTACAAATGTTATGCACTAGTCATGGAGGGGAAACATGTACTTTGAGAACCCAGTTGGACCCTTTAGTTCCTGGAGCACAATGAAGGTGTAAACTATTCAGAACTACTCCGAGTCACTCTAGTTTAAAGTTGTTAAGTATAGGGTAAACAAAGGATTAAACCATAAATAGACCCACGGGACACAAACAGTGAACACGAAGTATAGGTTCACAGATGTAGACATTTTGCGACTCATGGTTATAGAAAGAAAAACCTCCTCTACTTTCACTACTAAAACAAAAGAACGCATAGACTCTATCGGGAGTAAGGAAAGTCTGTAACCCACAGCAGAGTGTACAAAAACAATTTCTTCTCGGTTTCAACCAAAAACAACAAACTATGTTCGATTCCAAAAAACTATAGTCCCTTAGAGAAAACTTACCAGGCATTGTCGTCGACTACACCAAGGGTTGCTCAAAGAGGCGACACTTTTATACTTGTGTAATTTTTCCTTACTCAAAGCCTTTGCTTCCAAGGCACAAGGGATAAATGAGACCGCCAAGACCTAAGAGGCATGAGTAAACTCTTTCAACATGGGAAGTACAAAATATTTACACTAGGGAAAGATGGCGCATCAAGATTGGGAGGAGAAGGTAAAGAGACATCGGGGATAAGGTTAGTAGGACCCTTATTTAATTTCCTGGACAGAGTCTTAAACCCCTCCTGATAGGTACATCCACCTCCCTAAATGCATAAGATACGAAGTAAACCAACAGTAAAACTATGACTGTCCAGAGAACTAGTCGGCTGCCAAACCATGAAGTTGTCCTTTCGTTACTTAGGCAAGCAAAAGGGAATTAGTTATTTCAGTGGTGCATAGGTTGACGTGGACTTGACCGGGTTCAGTTCGTTATGATAAGGACAAGTTGTAAAATAACTAAAGTAGATCCATCAAAGGAAACACTTGAAAACCACTCCTAAACAATTCATTAACCTCCTTAAAACCATTCCTGTCACGTACCACGAGCAAGACTTGAAGACTGATGTTGACACCGTTAGGTAGTGCGTAAGCATTTAAAAACCCAAGACATAAATTTATGTGCAACGAAAAAATCCAATAGTCCGTTTCTATTAAAAAACAAAGGGACTGAAATTTCCAATCCTAGTGTATAGGTAGGTGTGGGCATTATAATAAAGCCCCTATAATAAAGTAAGGATTAGAATACATTGCATTCGATTTTTGTAAGGTATTAAGCTTAAGCCAATATTATTAAGCTAGTATGTTATAAGGTCATGCAAGAAAAAACAAAGTGTAAGTACCTGGCTCACAAGTGGATTAAACAAAAATTGAGTAGCAAATATTGTACCACAGAAAAAAAAAAAATAAAAAAAAAAAAATAAAAAATTATGAGAATTTTGAGGTACATTACATATGGTATCAAAGCGAAAGTTACAACATTGGGCTTGAACAGGACCACTGTAGTGCTTAGTATATAATTTTTTTTCCAAAACAAAAAAATTGTGTGGTTACAAACATAAAACTTTCTCTGTTTTGGTGAATAAGTATGGCAGCTCGAGACAATGTAGAAAACAAAATGGAAGAAAATACACAACATGGACCTCCTAGAGATACAAGGAAAAATAGTGACAGAAGCTCACCCATAGAAGTGTTGGAAAAAATGAGGAACCTGATTGTTGAGCTACATATCTTTAAAGCCGACAATGAAAAATTGAAGAAGGCACAGCAAGAACAACAGGAGATAGACGAAGTCTTGCTGCGTAGTATAGTGACCAAGAAAATCCCAAAAGACAATAATAATGATGAAGAAGTCAGCAAGAGATCCTTCAAGAACTCAGGGCCAAAAACATAAAAAGGAGACAGTTCGTCTGAAGGAACACCTATAGCTGAAGAGGGAACTAAAACTGATAGAAAAAGAAAACAAGTAGACCACCTTGAAGGAGAATTTAAAAATATTAAACCCACTACCTTTGATGGGGAATCCAGGATGGGAGAAGAAACAGAGGCATGGTTGTTGGACATCAAAAAGTATTTCCAAATCTACAACTATTCTACCAACATGAAGGTCAGGATGGCCATCTACAATCTGAAAGGGAAGGCCAGTATTTGGTGACAAGATCTGAAATTGGCCAAGGGCCTAAAGGAAAAATAGTTGGAACGGTCTGACTTTAAGAAGTATTTCAAGAAACAATACCTTTCTGAAAATTACTACGAAAGGAAGACAAAAGAATTTTATGAGTTATGACTCGGACATATGACAATGGAGGACCTTATAAAGAAATTTATGGATCCTCTATGGTTCGTACCATACATCCGAGAGGATAAAGTAAAAATTCAGCGATTCCTAAGCTATCTACCACAGTCCTACATGGACATAATTGAGTTTGACAACCCCAAATCCTTAAGCAAAGTATTCAGAAAAGCATGAATATGCTATGACCAATATAAATAGTGATAATAGTTTCCCAAAGTCTGGAAGGATAAGAAACAAGATCTAATGAACTAGCAGAAGAAGGGGTACCATCCAACTCCTTATCAGAATACAACAAAGAGTTTTTTGAGAAAGGATTTTCACTCCAATATCTCGAATACGCAAGGAAGCGGAAAAGCGGTAAACCTGGGAATGAGGAGGTTTGGGGACAACTCCTGTGAGCCATTAAAGTGTTGGGAATGTGGAGAGCCTCATCTCAAGAGGAACTTCCCATGTCTGAGTTCGACAGACATAACTGTTGTTCATAACCTGCAAGAAGCCTCGACAGTGAGAGATGTGGGTAGGAGCCTACATCGGATAAATGCGGCCATCGATGGATGGCAAGTGGACCACCAGTCCTCAATGGTAGAAGTCGAAGGTAAAATCCATGACAATCGAATTTCTGTTTTAATTGACCCCGGAGAAACATTAAGTTATATTACTCCGAAGATTGTAGAGTCAAATAAACTTAAGCAACTGAAGCACACAAAATCATGGATTGTACAACTAGAGACAGGTACAAAAAGGAAAGTAATCAACTATATCTCAAATTTTGAATTCAGCCTAGATGGTCAAACTATAAGAACCAATGTGAACATCCTACCACTAGGATCTTATGATATGATTATTGGGATGGACTGGTTGGAATGACACAAAGAAATATTAAATTTTTATACAAAGATACTTAGCTATAAAGATGATTCCAACACCACCAGGACAGCCCAAGGGATACCAAAACCGATATCAGTCAGACCAATTTCAGCAATGCAACTAAAGAAATGTGTGAGAAAAGGATGTCAAGTTTATGCCATCCAAGTGATGAGTTTAGCAGAAAAGAAGGATAAGCCAAAGTTGGAAGACTTTGTTGTCCTATGTGATTTTAGAGACATGTTTGTGGATGAGATACCAAAATTCCCCCCTAGAAGGGAGATAGACTTCTCCATAGATCTGTTACTTGGTTTTTCCCCTATCTCAAAGGCACCTTACCAGATGAGTCTACCAGAACTGACAGAATTAAAAATACAACTACATGAATTATTGGACAAAGAGTATATCAGACCAAGTGTCTCACCTTCGGGAGCACCAGTACTCTTTGTGAAAAAAAAGGACAGTACTCTAAAATTATGTATCGATTATAGACAACTGAACAAAATGACTACTAAGAATAAATATTCCTTACCAAGGATAAATGATTTGTTCGATCAAGTGGGGGAGGGGGAGGGGGGGCAAGATCTTTTCAAAATTGGATTTACGATCCGATTATCATCAAGTTCGGATAAAAGATGAGGACATAAACAAAACAACATTTTGGAAAAGATATGGACACTACAAGTTTGTAGTCATCCCGTTCAGACTCACTAATGCCCTAGCCACATTTATGTGCCTAATGAACAGTGTTTTCAATGAGTACTTGGACAAGTTCGTGGTAGTATTCATCGACAATATCCTGGTCTATTCAAGGACAGAGGAGGAACATAAGGAACACTTAAGAATGGTTCTGCAAACATTAAGGAATCACAAACTATACGCCACTTTCGATAAGTGTGTCTTCTATCAGAAATAAATACAATATCTTGGACATGTAATTTCAGTAGAGGGCATTGTCGTAGACCTGGAAAAGACAAAAGCCATTATGGAATTGTCAGTACCTAAAAATGTAGTGGATATACGATCATTCATGGGAATCATCAGATACTACCACAGGTTTATAGAAGGGTTTTCCAAGATAGCCTACCCTATCAGATCATTACAAAAGAAAGGAACCAGGTTTCACTGGTTAGAAAAATGTCAAGACAGCTTCAACAAACTAAAGGAATTATTGACAACAACACCCATATTGAAAGTAGCAGACCCAGATAAAGACTTCACCATATGTGTTGATGCGAGTAAAGAAGGGCTAGGTGGTGTCCTAACTCAAGGACACGTTATTTGTTATGAGTCATGGAAATTGAAAGAACCTGAGCAAAATTACGTCACACATGACTTGGAATTGGCAGCAGTAATACACAGCTTAAAGATGTGGCGACACTACATAATGGGAAGAAGATTTATATTATTAACGAACAATAGTGGGGTGAAATATCTGTTTAACCAACCAGATCTTAACGCAAGGCAAGCAAGGTGGTTAGCCTTCTTAAGAGAATTCAACTTCGAGGTTAGACATATCAAGGGAAAGGAAAGCAAAGTAGCAGATACTTTAAGTAGAAGAATCCATGGATTATTTGAGATGAATATTAGCAGGGCAGATAGTGATCTAGAAGAAAGAATAAGGACGACAGGTGTTGATGACAAAAACTATACTAAACTAACAGAAGAACTACCGAACAATACCATGAACTCAGATAAACCAGAACTAAGTATCGACGAGAAAGGGCTTCTATGATTTAAAAACATATTTTACATACCAGATTCAGTAAGGTTAAAATTTACAATCTTTGACAAAGTGCATAAGAAGCCATATTTTGGCCACCCAGGTTACCAAAAAACGATAACAACACTTAGGAAACTATTTTATTGGCCTAATATGAAGGGTGAAACAATAGAATACTTGGCTAGGTGCCAAGATTGTCAGCAGGTTAGGGCCGAACAACAACATCCAACCGACCTCTTACATCCATTACCAATACCAGAATGGAAATGGGAAACTATATCACTCGAATTTATAACAGGTTTGCCTAAAACTCAGAAACATAATGACTCCATCATGGTTGTAATCGATAAACTCAGTAAGTCTGCACACTTTATTCCTGTAAAGTCTACTTTTAAAGCTATAAACATTGTTGAAATATTCATGAAAGAAATCTTTAGACTACATGGTATTCCTAAAATGGTGATTTCATATAGAGATGTGAAATTCACATCCGCGTTTTGGAAGGAATTGTTTGCAAGGCTCAATACCAACTTGAATTTCAGTACAAGTTATCATCCACAAATGGATGGAAAAACTGAAAGGAAAAATCAAATCATAGAGGATATGCTCCGCACGTACGTAAGAACGAAACCAAACAAGTGGTAGGATTATATAGACTTGGTAGAATTTGCATATAACAATGGGTACCAAACTTCAACAAAGTTGAGCCCTTTTGAAGTATTGTATGACAGAAAGTGCACAACTCCAATTAGTTGGGATAACCCAGCTGATAGACTCATGGTTGGACTAGAAATGCTCCAAGAAATAGAGAACATGGTAAGAAAGGTACAACAGAACTTGAAGGAAGCATAGGATAGACAGAAGAGCTATGCAGATCTGAAAAGAAGACACTTAGATTTTCAAGCGGGAGACCATGTATATTTGAAGGTCAAAGCCCGAAAAAGCTCACTGAAGCTAGGAAACTATGCCAAGTTGGCACCCAGGTTCTGTGGGCCCTTCAAGATACTAGCTCGAATTGGACCCGTAGTGTATCAACTTGCATTTCCAGCAAATCTAAGAATTCATAATGTATTTCATGTTTCTTTATTAAGAAAATATGTTCACGACCCTACTCATATGATTGATTGGAACTTGGTACAGGTGGAACCTGAAGGCGAATTCTAGGTGGAACACCTACGCATTCTGGACTGGAGAGAAATAGCACTTCAGAACAGAGTCGTCGCTCAGGTAAAGGTGCAATGGAAGAACTTTAGTCCTGAGGAGGCCACTTGGGAATTGGAGGGAGATTTGTGGAAATATCATCCAATCTTTTTTTAAGAAAGGAAAGAACACTGAGGACAGTGTTTTACTGAAGGGGGAAAGGATGTGACATCCCCCCAAATAAAATAATTTGGAAAGTTAAATTTCTGGGAAATTATTCCGTTTTTGGTAAATTTGAATTTCAATTTTTTTTTTCCATTTATGGAAATTCCGAATTCCGAATTTGTTAATTGTATTAAATTATTATGATTGTTGGGAAGGACTCTGATTTGACCCAACTAACTATTTGACAATGGAACTTGTTTTAAAACAAAATATTTTATATTGATTGCAGGAAGACAAATGGAGCAACCATGTTAAAAGTAGCTGACCATGACTCCATGAGTGGGGAACATGTTGGAACTACCCCTGGGCTGATTTGTACAAGTGGAAAATTAATGATTTGGCCATTGGCAGCCCCTGAAAATCAGAGATTTAGGAAGCTGCAAAAATTCCAAAGAAGGAAAAAAGACCTAGGAAAGTTACAAATAAGCATATGCGAGGAGGCAGGACGCTATGAAGTATGATGGGAAAAGAGTCTGTTTTGGGGGTCTTTTTCTTTTCACTTGCTATTATGAATACTGGAAGGGTGTGAGGCAAGGAAAAAGGGGACTGAATTGAAGGACAGTGCTGTAGAAGGATTTCCAAGTTCACCCTTATGGACTCATGGTTAGGGTGAATCGAGCAAGTAATCGTGGCTACTTGATTCTACGGTTGGGAGGAACAAGGCTATTCCCTTTGTTTTCTCTGCAAGCCTAGTTCAGATATGTACTCTAAACTCTATCTATCTGAATGATTTTTATATTGAAGATACTGTACATGTTATAGCTATACGAAAGAGTTCTAGTAGTTGTTTTTAATGATCATGTAACTACTGTAAGTCTTTTATGTACCTAAATATTCAGTATTCTACCTCTGTGGAATGAATTGGTTATTGTTATAGTGAGATCCTTAACGCTGGTACGCATGCAAGAACCTAGACAAAGACTATTTGAAATTCAGTGAATAGACTGTAGGATTTAAATGTAGATTTTTTTTCCAGAATCAAATTTTAAACAGAATCGAATAGGTATCAATGAACGAACAGATTTATTATATGCATCTATATATGTTTTAAACTTTAACAAAGACAAATGAATGAATAGATTCATTATATGCGTATATATGTTTCAAACTTTAACATAATCAAACAGAATCGAGACCTCCAGGTCGTAACGAGTTGAAGGGGGATATTTTGGAACCTGAGTACTTTTGCTAGGTTGAACAGAGGCTGAAACCTGCGCTGTGAAGTGGGCACACCTACATTCAGCCATCATGGTAAACATTAGAAGAGTTACAGAGTAAAATCTTGATTTATAAACTGTAAAAGGAACAATGATAACCATAGCTATCGGATTACTTAACTCAGGACTGAAGCGCCACACCCTCCTGTTGCCATGATTTTCTTCATAGTCAACCCTGACTGAGGGGAGAAGGGTCCAGGAGATCCTAGTGGGTACCCTTGCAATATTAATAGCCCCACCATTAATACAGAGAAAATACATTTTTACAGAATGCCAATTAATTTCCTTAACAAAGTAAAATAACATTACGAATTCAAGAACAAGAAATCATTTGATAAAAAAAACCCTTGACGAACAAAGCAAAGAATGAAAGGAACGATATCATACTTTTCACCAATAAAAGTAATCATGAATAATAACCTAACTTCATCGAGGGATAATTTACCGGTAGATTACTACCTTCCTACAAATGTTATGCACCAGTCACGGAGGGGAAACATAAACTTTGAGAACCCAGTTGGACCCTTTAGTTCCTGGAGCACGATGAAGGTGTAAACTATTCGGAACTACTCTGAGTCACTCTAGTTTATAGTTGCTAAGTATAGGGTAAACAAAGGATTAAACCATAAATAGACCCATGGGACATAAACAGTGAGCATGATGTATAGGTTCACAGAAGTAGAGGTTTTGCGACTCATGGTTATAGCAAGAAAAAACTCCTCTATTGTCACTACTAAAACAAAAGAATGCATAGACTCTATCAGGAGTAAGGAAATTATGTAACCCACAATAGAGTGTACAAAAAGAAATTATTCTCGGTTTCAACCAAAAACAACAAACTCTATTTGATTCCAAAAAACGACAGTCCCTTAGAGAAAACTTACTAGGCATTGTCGTCAACTACACCAAGGGTTGCTCACGGAGGCGACAGGTTTATCCCTCTAAAATTTTACCTAACACAAAGCCTTTCGTTCAAAGTCATAAGGGAGAAATGAGACCACCAAGACCTAAGAGGCATGAGTAAACTCTTTCAACATGGGAAGTATAAAATCTTTACACACTAGGGCAAGCTTGCACATCAAGATTGGGAGGATCAAGTAAAGAGACATCGGGGTTGAGGTTAGTAGGACCCTTATTTAATTTCCCAGACAGAGTCTTAAACCCCTCCTGATAGGTACAACCTCCTCCCTAAATGCAGAAGATATGAAGTAAACCAACAGTAAAACTATGATTGTCCAGAGAACTAGTCAGTTGCCAAACCATGAAGTTGTCCTTTCACTACTCAGGCAAGCGAAAGGGAGTTAGTTAGTTCAGTGGTGCAGAGGTTGACACGGACTTGACCAGGTTTAGTTCGTTATGATAAGGACAAGTTGTAACATAACTAAAGTAGATCCATCAAAGGAAACACTTGGAAACCACTCCTAAACAATTCATTAACCTCCTTAAAACCTTTCATGTCACGTACCATGAGCATGACTTGAAGAATGATGTTGACACCATTAGGTAGTGCGTAAGAATTTAAAAACCTGAGACATAAATTTATGCGCAACGAAAAAATCCAATAGTCCATTTCTATTAAAAAACAAAGGGACTAAACTTTCCAATCCTAGCGTATAGGTAGGTGCAGGCATTATAATAAAGCCCTTATAATAAAGTAAGGATTATAATATATTGCATTCGATTTTTGTAAGGTATTAAGCCAAGAGTATTAAGCTAGTATGTTATAAGGTCATGCAAGCAAAAAGAAAGTGTAAGTCCCTAGCTCACGAGTGGATTAAATAAAAATTGAGTAGCAAATATTGTACCATAGAAAAAAAAAATTATGAGAATTTTGAGGTACATTACACTGACACTACAGGAAAATATCTCGCAATTTTGTCGAGTGATCTTGTCGATGCATGGAATGTGCTAGTAAATCTTCAAGATATGGTTGCATAATATGCTTGATATCATGAAAATAATAATACATAGCTCTTTGAAAAGTCACACCAGTGTTTTTGATACTGAAAGGGAGTTTACGATATGCAAAGGTACCCAAGGACAAATAAAGGCATTTTTGTGTTGATCCACGGGTAAAATATTTATCTAATTATAGCCGGAAAAATCATCCATCATAGAGAAGATATCGCTTCTGGTGAAGTCATTGATGATCTGGTCTACAAAAGGGGTTGGATAGTTATATTTAGGGAAATCCCTATTAATATCCCTATAATCAAAACACACACAAATAGTTCCTTGTTTCTTCGTGACCACGACAAGATTGGAAACCCAATTAGTCAATGCTACAGGGTAGATAAAACTAGCTTTAAGAAGTTTTTCAACTTCAATCTTGATCGCGGAGGCTTTTTGTGGATGAACTCGTAGAAGTCTTTGTTGAGCATGCTTAGTGTAAGGATATGTATTGATCTCATGTATAATGATAGTTGGGTCAATTCTAGGAATTTCTTCGTGACTTCAAGTTAATACATCACAAAATTCTTGGAAAAGGGCCTTGTAAGTTTGAATCTCATTGAGAGAACATGAGGAACCTATGTGAACATTTTCCAAAATTCCAGGTTTGATCGAAATATCCAGAGGTATAGTTGGTGAGATATTTCCCAATTTTCCTTCATACAAAACATCATGTGTTGGTTCATAAAATGGAGGGAGTTTAATGACAACTGAAGAACTCAAATTTCGTCTGTAACTCTCAATAGTATCGGGTTCGAGGAAGAGGATAGAATGATGATGTTCATCATCCCACAGACATAAATGGCATGATCGTTACATCAGTTTGAAAAATCATATTAAATGGATCAGGAGACGTGTCAAAGGGAGATTTAGAAGAAGGAGAGGACGATTAAATAGGGTGATAAGCCAATTCGATCAGACTTTGTGGCATTTGGTTGCTATAACGATGACATTCTTCCAAGATAGGTACTATCCAAGGGTCATATGACTCAAGGGTTTCTCCAACACCGATTGAAATCATATTGATAGAAGTGACGTGAGGAGGAATGTCGGGTGGAGGAATGGGGAAATTTCTCATTAATGATGAATCTTTCAAAATACCCACGCCAACATTCTTATAACCGATAGGTGTTTTTCCTATGAAAGGAACATTACTAGTGCATGAATCATAACTAAAAAAGGCAAGCTGATCTACTATAGCAAATTTACCTTGGTGAGTTAAATGTATCACATGGAAAAGAGTAGATACAACTACTCGCATATCGTGAATCGAGATACGTCTAAGTAAGAGGTTGTAATTGAGAAGTGCATCGAACACTTTGACCTCAACAATAACTGAATTTCCTTATAACGCAATAGATAATGCAGGAAGTACACCATAAGGTTTATACCTTGTACCATTAAAATATTTTAATGTGTTATTTGACTTAGTAAGGGAAAGAGATCCAATGTCTTTCCAACAGGTGATATACATTATGGAAGTCGATTCCCCTTCATCAACAATTGTTCAACAAATATTATTTTTTTCCACAATTACTTCTATTTGAAAAGCTAACTGATGAGGGAGTCTTTGGATGTGATATTCCAAGTCATATATTATCGAATTCGTATAAGTGGTATTGATTCCACCAATAGCCTTTAACAATGCCTTCCATTGATAAGGACAACTTTGAAGGACAGCGAATGCTAACAATGAAAATGGCTCCTGTGCAAGATATTCTACAATATTGTAGTTTTGAGTTGCATATGCATGTGGGTTGAGTAACGACTTATGAACGAATCCTTTAGGAGGCAGATAAGTTATTGTATCAAGATTATGTCATTCAATATGAAGAGGACAATTATGAGGTCGATTTGATGCAAGAGGTTGATCACCAACCATCTCTTTATAAGGAGAATAATCTTCGGTTCTAGTAGTGACTACAACGTCATGTTCCTTGGAAGTAGTACAAATAAGCACATAAGAACTAGTAGAGGGAGAAGGATGGTCATGAATAACCAATTGGGTCTGTTACTCAGAAGGAAAAGATTGTGACAAGATGACATGCATAGGAGGAGTCTTCATTCTGTGGAGGAATCGAGTAACTTATGCACGTCTCGTGCAATCTTTCATCTAATGGTCCTCACCACAAATAACATAAGGATAAAAAGGTTTTATCTTTTCTTTATCATCAACAAGTTGAGTTTTTGGTTTATATTACTGTTGATTATTACTTTTATCATGTTTATTCTTTCCCTTCCCTTTCTTCTTATTTTGAGATTTTCTGATAGTTGTAGACTGTACCATATTTACCTTAGTTGTTGTACTAGGAGAGGAAGCATGAGGAGTAGCATTTTGTACACTAGTAATAGTAGGTTTGGGATTGGAATGATTGACTTGTTTTGTCTCAGTCTCTATGTGAAAAGTGTCAATCACCCTGTCAACAACTTGAGATGCTACAAGAAGCGTTGAGGTTGGATTTGTAGACAGGCGAGGAGCGTCAAAGATCAAGTCATAGAATGTGCTCGTTTGAGAATAAAAAAGATCCAAATATTGGGCGCAACTGATCGCTTTCTCTTCAAGGATGACACCCACCATGGAAACATCATGAGATATAGGATCGATGAGTGATTTTTTGAACCACACAGCCAATAATTGATCAAGAAGAGGAAATTTTATTAATCATCATCTCCTCCTCCACTGATCAATATTATCTGAGATGTGGGTAGAAGAGGATTGTTTAAATGAACATAAAAATTTGGTTCATGTATCGTACAGTATTGACAGTTGGTAATGTGTCAGGAAAACCATGGCTAACATATTGAAATTACTGAAGAAACCTTTTGTCAATTCGATGTACCACTTGGTTGTCGAACCCATAAGAATGTGTTGGAAAAGACGTAGTCGTTTGGAGTCATACATCAATGAGTTGGATGAACACCAGAGATGAAAAGTCATGACATGATTGTTTTTATCTTCTTCCATTAGACTATCAAACTTTGGAATGTAGAATGGTAATTTGGCAGGTATAAGTGTCCAAAAAGGAGAATGTAAAATAGGATAATTGAGAATTCTAGACAAATCCAATAAATCCAAAGTAGATAAAAATGGAAATTGTATGTTAACTTGAGGAAATTGATGATTTTGCGTAGGCAATCTCGTAGGTATACCATTAGGACCATAAGTCGTTTGAAAAATCATATTATAGTTAGATGGTCTAGTCAAATTCGACAGAGGAGGATTTTCAGGCAGGTAACCAACATTAAAGTGTTGATTCAGCATGCCACCTTGGAAAGGGGCATTGGATTGAAATGATTGACCACAAGTAGGGTTTGCAATTCTTAGAAAAGGTTGCCTTGGATAAAAGGGTACAAAAGAATTCGCTATATCATCTTTCCCCCCAGGTAGTTGTTGATCTCCTTGAAAAGGAAAATTTCAAGGTTGGGCTTGTGATCGAGGAATAGATTACCCATAAACTGGATTGTGTTCCCCAACTTGGGGTTTCCCCTCGGATGATTATCCTCCAAAATCAAGTTGAAAACTAGAAGTAACAGAATGGTAAGTTGAAAACCAGAAGTAACAGAATGGTAAGTTGAAAACCAGAAGTAACAGGATGGTTTTTTTCTCCAAGAAAATTTGAGCTACTTGGTCCACGAAGATTAGATCCTCCATGTGGTAAATAAAAACTAGGTCCTTGAGATAGACCCTAAGTATATTTAGGAATAAAACCACTAATACCATTATACCGAGGTGAAACAAAAATACTAGGTCCTCTAGATGGACCCTGGGTAGGATTATCAATAGAACCACTAAGAGCATTAGACCCGGGTGGAAGTGATGGATTCGTTCTAGACGGAAGTGGTTTTCCAATAGAAGCTTGAGTTGTTACCGAAGTTCTGGAAGAAAAAGGTACAACTTGTGAAATTGTTGTAGACTTAGTGAACTAACTAGGGAGAACCGTATATTTACCAACCGACGCCTAGTCTAAAACAGTAACAATATTACTTGTCATGCCAGTAAAATGATTTGGAGGATTTTTATAAGCAATAGAAGTAAAACACATGTGTGGAAATGTAGGTTGATTTGGACTCATGCCTAATTTATCAAAAATATCACATATCGAGGGATTTATCCACAAAGAACAAACTGGGATTGATCTGGGATTAAAAATTCCAAAAGTTTGAACAGGGGTTCTAAATCCTTCACAAGGAAAAGTTCATTAATCCACGTTGGATTCGACGAAAGGTCTCAAAGGTATTATATTATAGTATTCAATAATAATGTGTCCTAAATAGTTTATTCTAAGCAAAATAGGGTCTTCGGGAAAATTCAATAATGGGTTCACAGAAAGTGACGAGCCTTGTAAACTTGTAGTTGGTCCTCTCAGATATTTGATCAATGAAGTAGAACTCTCAATCTCAAAGGATTCGTCATTGTTGAAAGCTCCTTCAGGAAACATACCCTCTCGTGAATTCAGAGAAAAGAGACGTATTCTTCTAGTTCTTCCGACGACAATCCTTGCATCCTACGTGAATGGCAAGGTCTGATGTTAGCCACACCTAATAATAAAAATAAAAGCTATCTATAGCCAACTAGATTAAAAAAACAACATTCACCAATAAAACCTAGATAGTAAGCATGCAAACAAGCCTTTTTATATCGAAATCACTAGTTGGTGATGAAATCCAACGTCGCGAGATCGAGACAAGAAGGGGTTGGGATAGAGCAGGTAAAAAAATTATGTTGGATGCCTGCTTAATGGAGTTACACCATGGTGCAAACTCCCACAAATAATCATGGGTATACCCTCCATGGAGCTCAAGTGAGTTTATCCAACGTCAATTCCAAGTATCGTGAATACTTCACCTTTCAAAGTCACCTCTTGTAAAGACCCTGAAGATGTAGTATATTAAGGTTACCAATTATGAAAATGATGCCTGGGGAAGAAATCGACAGTCTGATATACGCGCAAGGGAAAGGTAAATAAACACGAAATCTCCTTGAGAAGGCTCACACAGGGTTTTCTTCTCAAGTGGCCCCCAATAATAAGTGCATTCACTACACTAGGACCAACAAAGGAGGGCTAGTAACTCTGTTGTCCTTAATGCGACCTTGTGATTGAACCTTATGTTAGAAGGGATTCCGAGGACAAAATGTAGCAAGTGGATTTAACTCTCCCTAATCACAAGATTCTATTGTTTGTTTTGATTCTTTAGAGAGTATTTCTCACAACCTATTCCAAACATCTATGTCCTAACTAATGTTGGTGTACAAGAGTTCTATAAAATAAAATTTACTAGAAAAATTTTAAAATTACTCTTAATTTTAATGGTTGTTTTCTTACAAAAAAGGGAAGCGGAGATGAAACCGATGAAGTTATTGACCTTGACTCAAAAATATGCAAAGAGAGATGAGATGAAAATATTTGTTAGATGAAATCTAATTACATAAGAGAAAATGTTTTCTTTTTACCAAATACAAGAAGTTGCAAGATAAAAGTTCCCTTAAACTTTGAACAATGTTGATACCAAACAATCAAAGCAATAAAATATTCCAATTTCTTCTTCAAACAAAACTAGAATGAAAAAATGTTTCTTTGTGAACACTAGAAAAGAAAGATAATTTTCAATTTTTTTTCTTCTTAATGAAATGTAGAGATATGAAGAAGGAGAAACAAAATTTATTTCAAGAAAATGAATGCATTCACAATGAAATTCCCAAACTTAATTCACAATACAACCAAAAGTGTGAAAGAAATAAAACTTGTATGTTTAATCAATGAAATCAAAGTTCATTTTCTAATTAACAAAAGTCAAAAACTCAGGAAAAACATTAATAACCTGACTGAAAAGAACTCAAGGATGAAACTTAAATATTATATCCTTCCAGCAACAAGTGAGAGATAGATCTTGAAGCTTATTACAAAGACTTTCAAAACTTGAAAAATGAGAAAGATCAAATGAAAAGTGAAAACTACCTATGAATAATCATTCAACAAAGCCAAATCATTCACCCCAAAAAATTATAAAGAATCTAGGCATTGAAAAATACTATCACCTAAAATTATCTCACAATCGTCGCAGGTCATAGTGTGACACGATGTGAATTTTAGGTATCGACGAAAGAAAAAGAAAGACACAGTGCAACGATGTTGCACTGGTTCTCAAAGTAGGGTGCATCAAAGACTGAAACTTAGGAAAAAATAAAAATATGACAGTGTTTTTTTAGTGAACTTTGAGGACCTAAGAGTCAACTTGGATTGAGTGACTCATAGAATGAAAAAACAACAAAAACAGGCAAGCCAAAAGCAAGAAAGAAGAAAAAACCAAAAAAAGACTTTTCCTAGTATGGTTGCCAATTTTTTCACTAGACGAATTGGTAAGTGTTGACACAAACTAATCTCCCTAACTTTAACAAGAAATTAGAACAAAACATGACATAATGCAAACTTTTCCTTAGGTTTCCATTGTAATGTATACTAGCTTAATGAGGGATAAACGACATATTGTTTAAATGTTGTTTGATCCTTGTTAGTGTCATCCTTGATCCACCTCAAGTTTTGTGAGATCTTGAACCTGTTGAGAAACACAAACCAACAAATAGAGAGAAACAATATATATATAT
>ML778987.1:774267-833469 GCA_009831015.1 Picea engelmannii
TCCCTTCAACAGATTTTACCAGCATGCATATATCATGAAATAGGTAAACGTTTTAGAGCTATAAGAAAACTCTAGTATGCAATTCAATCTTAGATTCCCAATATAGTTCACATATGTAACAAAGATGTATTGTTTAAGCACATATTGTACCAAACTCTGCGACAGTTAGTAGCAATTCTCTATACACTGTTTATACGTTCAGTTTGCAACACAAGAAAAGCATGCTAAGAATGAAATAATTGCTGTGGAATACTCAAACAAACACATTCATGCCATTTTAATATGCAGCTTGACCTTTATATTTCAAATGTGAAGCACGTGTAAGACATGAATGTAATGTTTATTAATCAATGCACTGTTTTGATCCCACGCAATATGTCACTTATTTAACACCTAAATATGCTACCTCAAATCAGTTATACGTCAATGGTAGGGTATCTAGATCGAGTTTTTAGGGAAACACTTTCACTGTTGTAGCAATTCTTCAATAGTTACGCGGATTTGAAAAATATTAATGTCATTAAAACCATACCAAATATGGTAACAACTCCAATACATAACTTTATAATTAGATATAAGGATAATAAATAGTCCAAACAAACTCAGAAATAAGTGAAGGGAGCCATTTGTTGTATATGCGATTTGATTTGATTTGATGCTTAGAAACCCCACATGTGATAGATCAATAACCCTTCTAGCAGAAATAAGGAACGATATGTACGTTTTGAAGGTAATCAAAGACAATGTGAAATGGTTTTAAGCATGGCCACTCTAAAAAGAAGTGACACCATTCAAATATGCCTTGAGAAACAACACACAAACCATACTTACCCATTGCAATAATACTCCCAGAATTCGAGCCAAAATCTCATTCTAGCTAAGGGGACTTAGTGTCTCATTCAAATGGCCACCAAGTGAAGTCGTTGGTGCCTTCAAAGTTTGTTGGGACCAGTGAAAAAAGGGTAGGATAGGGTCGAATGGAACTCGTTATTTTCTGTTGAGCGATACGACTAGGATAGCCTACTGTAGAGAGAGGCAACGTTCAAGTATAGGAGGAGACCTTTGGGATAATTTGAAAACAAAATTAGATATGATTTTAAGCCCGCCCAGAAAGAAACAGGAAGAGGTTTAGGCAAAGATATTTTAGGGCACGCATAAACCTCCAAATTAGGGCAACGATGTAATTGGCCCAGAAAAGAGAAACAATGATGGTAAAGATCAAGTCACTCGAGGACTTTAAAACACTGCCAGGTAGAAGTATTGAACACTCTCACAACATCCCGTTGGAGAGGCATTAAGGTTTCGAATCAAACCCTAATATGACAATACAGAATTTACCAGTACCAGACCAGCCAAGCGGATAATAGATAGGGCTACAGTTTGACACAAATCACACATGCAAAATTGAAAATCCTAACTGTTGGTTGAAGATGCACAATGAAAATCCACCATCCTGCAAAATGTGAAAGATATGCAATATAGTTCAAAAATTACAAAGAAAAAAAGGATGATTTGTTTTTTTAGGTTTAGGTTGTTGAAACTACCAAGAATTGTTAGATTTTAGGGAAAAAGAAAAACAGTAATATCTTTTCAAAAATTGAATTCTACAGTACAAGCAAGCAGATCAGCACTTCAAACAAATTATACTGAAATATAAGACTGACTATGAAAGAGAAGAGACTTAATCTAATACTGATCAAGAACAGAAAATAACATTTCTGGATATTGAACCTAAGCTAGAAACATAGGTAAACGATAGAAGAATTAGATCTGAACTTTATCATGTAGCAGCAGAACAATTAAAGAAGTACCTGATGTTAGGAGTCCTCTTTAATATGCTAAAAAAAATTGTTTAAAGATTATGGGTCAAAACCCTAAGGGTTTGACCTCCTCCAAGATCTTGAGTGGATTGTTTTTCCAAGGAGGACTCTAAGGTCAGCCATAAAACACCCAACAGCAGTTTGGAAAGAAACAATGAAGGGACTGCAGCACCCAACTACAGCAGTGACATACTTCGGACAGCAAAGGAAGGTCCGCTCACAGCAAGAGGAGGGAAAATGAAGCCGCTGCACCCTCAACACAACCAGCAGCAACACACGGTGAGGCCAAAAAAGGGCCTCAGCACCCACAGCATCAAGAGAGAGGTCCGCAGCTTCAAAATACAATCAAAGAGAGGTCAGCGGCACACAAAGGCAGCCAAAGGGGAGGTCCGTAACCCTTCTAGGCCAGTAAATAAAACCAGACTGAAACTCCCAGCCAACATAAGAACAATGTCCAAGCAAAACCTCAAATCTGTAAGAGAAAGATCACTAAGGGAGCCGTACTAAGATGGACTGAGGTAGCCCAGCAAACTCAAGCAAGAAAGTAGAGGAGAGAAAGATATAAGTGAGTGTAAGAATGAGGGAGGGTATGTTCCTTTTTATAGTTTAAGAACAAGGTTAGGGTTAATTTAAAATAAATAAATAAATGACATTTTAATTAATAAAATATTAATTAAAAGTCAAATAAAAAAAAGTGACTTATAAAATCCCAACACTACATTAAACAAGGAGGGAAACAAAAACAAGAAAGGGAGGACTACAAGACAAGGTCAAGAGGTTCCTCTTCAATGGAAAAACATGTCCACACAAGTCTTATGATGGCTTATAAACTTTTATCATCACTGCATAGGAGGAAACATCCATGATGTGGTCATGTCTATCTTCCTGGCTGCTCCTAGGTCTCATGGACCATACCGAGAGAGAGGAAGAAGATCACACATCATCACATATTGGTACACAACCAAGAACACATGCCCTAGAACACATCTATGGTCTTTCATCCACCAAGGTACAAGACCAAGGATCAACCCAAGCATTTAAGCAATGATTCCTTGGAACACATCTAGGGTCCCTAGAACACATATAAGGACTCACATCATCAACCACCAAGGAACACATCCAAGGATCAATTCAAACACCGAGCAAGGATTCCCTCGAACACATCTATGGACTTACTACTTTGTCCTTGACCAAACACCAACAATATACTTGGGCCCTCACTAGGGTCGTTTTCCATGGCTCTAACTGTTTGGTCTCAAACCAAGAAACCCAAGGAGTGCATTGGGCCCTATATCTCAGATAAGGTCTTAGCTATCCTAGAGAGAATTGCAACTGCACTAATTTCAACAAGAATATCAGTGCCTTAGAAGGAAACTAGGGTTATCACTTAACCTCGGTGTAAAGTATAGGGATTATTAAGAATAGTGTTGAAGGGTACTTAGAGGATTACCCCTGAAGAAACACCTAGGGATTGAAGGAATTGTTCAAGGTTGCAAGGGAGGATTGGTCTCTAAGGGATCTTTCGTGGTGCTAGACAAGGTGAAATTAAAGATGATCCAAGCAAAAAGGAAGAGCTATTAGAGGTTGTATATTAATGCATGAGAAAGAAACTTTAATGATCAAAGGGATGTTGAGAGATCTTACCTTAAACCCTTTCATGTGGAGAATTAAAGCACTTATTTTTCTTGTAACAACCATATTCTTCTGAGCAATCTTGAAGAAATTTATTCAAACCCTTGAAAATTATAGAAAACATCACATGAAGAGAAATAGATGCATAATAAATATTAGTAGCCAAGCTTCTCATTAATCTCCAAAGATTTCAAATGCACGAGGAATCGTCATCAATTATAATGTAAAACCACTTGATATCTCAAAACCATGAGATTCAAAACCATTTTCCCATGAAAAGCACAAGCACTGGAAAAGTACAAGTTGTAATATAATAATCCAATAATATGCTCACAATGTACAATGCCCCTCTTAGAAGAGGTCAAATACATTATAAAAATCATATGTAAGGACCAAATAGATTCCAAAGTAGTTGCATCCCTCAATAAAAGTGTAAACATTCACATAAATGTTCCTAGACAACTTGAATGATCCAATGTTTACTTCCTCCATCAAAGGAATGGTCCAATAAGTGTACATGGATGCCAATGCATAATACCTACTCGAAGTGATGGGCATATCCTCTTAGAAAGCTATTAATTGGTAGCACCAGGTGACAAATGGTTTAGTTTTCGTACTTACCTAAGTCTTACTATGGGGAACATCATTGGCCTTTATACATGCATCAAATCCTAGACACCCATACTTCTTAAGTATGTAGGTGAAATATAGGTAATAATGATTAATAATGATGAAAGGGAAACAAGAATGAGTTCATGTGATGACATGCAAAGTATTAGACATGCAAATGTGTTATTCTTCATTTAAGTATTCATCTATATTTATTTAGCTCGTATTTTTCTTTATAAATTCCTCCTTGAGGGATCTTAGCATTGATTTACCATCATCAACATTGTTTCTTACTACCCCTTGAGTATTTTTATTTAAATGTTCAATTTATTGAACAAGTCCCTTTTATTTAGATATTCATAGACAAACCAAGGACAAAGGGATTGCCCCCATAGCTAGGGGCATTGCTCAATATTAATGATTGGATTTTAATTATTCTCTTCAAATCATAGCCTTAATGGATTTTCTTATTTCAAAATAAGCTATCTAGCCTAGACACCTAGTGATACAACTTAGACAAGAGATAACACACTTCTAAGAGTAGACACCTAGTGATACAAATTAGACAAGAGATGACACACTTCTAAGAGAAAACATATTCCCCAATGTACTACAAGGCAAGAAGTAAAACCATATAGCATTATGAAATGCCAAAGAGTAATTGTTAGGTGTTTAACACTTTATGATGAGCTAAAAGATTATATCATCATGTCCAAATAGGTTTCAATACATGGAATGTCAAATCAAGTAGCTTAGAACCATATCCTACCATAGTGCATCTGTCATCTTAGTAGTGGGGATGAAAGTGAGCTACACCACAACTAAGCTAGCACAATCATGAATCTAATGGAGATCAATGAATGATTCTATATTTATTTTTCAAAGATGACCATGAATTCTCTTGCAATCAACAACAAGATACCCTCACCATGGTATTCGAAAGTGCCACCCCTAGATGGGGTAACTTATGGCTCTTACTGAGGGACATGTTCGCTATGCGAGAGTGTTTGCAAACTCCAAAATATCTATAGACCTATGACCTAGCAATCATGGAAACTAGCAAATGACATAAAATTTGGGACAAATCTACCACCCTAGTTTACAAAAAATAAAAGCATCAGGAAAATCGAAAAATTCAGGAAAGTAAACACAGGAATGAAACAAAATTATGCATGGAGATCGAAAATGCATTCTAAATACTACTCAAATATATTATTCATGCCTACCCTACTAACTAGTTAAGGGATGCAGTTTCTAGGTGAAATCAAAGATCCAATGCAACCATCTCAAGAGATCATCAATAATTGGAAACATTTCGTTGTGCTTGGTTATTAGCCAAAAAAAGAAAATGTCAAACATTACGTGCATATCATGAAGAATCTCAATCACTCTCTAGTATGGAACCGAGGGGAGGTCATATTTGTGAAGGAAAAGTTCCAAACTATACCAAGGTTTACTCTCATGTCCACAAACCTTCTCCATATAAAGATCAATAGGGATAATGTAATCACGAGAGTTGGTCAACCCATTGACTTAACTTGTTAAATCATCAAGGGAAAGAGGCTTGTTATAGCAAGATTTGCCTAACTCCCTGCAACTTGCTCAGAAGGAATTTTTCATTTCCCTATGGATACTTGAAGTCCTCTTTTGCAATTCTTAGAGCTAAAAATCATATTTTTCCACATATACGCACCCAAAGAGCTATACAACATGAGTATACAAGGTTGCGCCATACCATTACAACCCATCTACATTGGTTTTTGTGCCCAAAATAAAAAAAATGTGTTAGGTTTCTATGTCACGTCACGAGATCAATGATCCTTAACCTTCCATATACTAGAAACGTTCTGACTCGACCCTTAAGTTTCATTTGAAGGCTATAAAACGTTCCATATCCAAGCTATGGAAAATGAGAGAATTCAAATTTTGAGAGAAAAGTTACTCTAGAGAAATTATTCACTTCATATTGAGTCTACATCCACTTGTCCTTTAAAGTATGAACACATTGTTCAACCCCCAATCTCTTCCCTCTTTGATGGAGAACCTCACTGTCTCTCTTGTATGCGCTTGCCTTTAGTGGATGCTTGAAGTTGTGGAGGCGAAGGGACTTAGTTTCTCGGTTCTGAGAGGTGCCGACACAAAAGTTTTTCACTCATACACTTATGTTGATCATATTATTGGAAATACTCTTTTCTCATCCAATTAATGTCTTGCAAATATTTGAATTGTTATTCCATGGGAATATTTGTTATGAATATTGATGGATTATGATACTATATATTCTAACTTTATATATTATCACCATATTCTTATGTTTCTTGGTTGTTGAGGACAAGTCATAGGTATAAAGCTTTGGATCACGTGCTCAACGATGGTCTTCATCGAACTTCCGGACGAGGTAGGATATTTTTCTTGTCTTGTTAGAATTTACATTTATATAGCATACTTGGGATTAGATTCGATTTCTACATTCATTCCGTCTATTGTGGTTTACCCCATGCCATAGAGTGATTTTCCTCATAACATAATTGGTGACCATACTAGGGATTTAATCTTCTTTTTTGGGTTTGGAGTGTTTTTCTCCTTTGATTTCTCTCTGGTAGGCTCATTTTTCTTATCGCTTGATTGCTTGACAACTTATTTTTACTTTGTATCTGAGTTTCTTGGCCTTATCCTTACCCTGGCAGTGTTTTAATACATATACACAGGTTTTCAACTTTTTTAGCTTGCTTGTTGAGTTTGGTGTTTGTTGGGTGAGTTTTGATGGTTTTTTAGTCTTCTTGGGTCTATGTCCTAATTGTTGAGTGATTGCAAAGTGATAGGAAACCTTTTTATGGTTGAATTTTCAGGCAATTTTTTGCTTTCTCATCATATTTTTCATTGGTTGTCCTTGCATCTTGGGTTGAGTGTTTGCTTCTGAGTATCATGCTTGGTTTTTCTTCTTTCATACAGTAGGGTCTATATATCAAGTTTCTATTCAGTCCTTGCATTTTTATTATTTATATTGAAAATATAAAAAATAGATTTAGATTTTTGGAATTTTCTCTTTTGGGTTGTTTATTATTGATCTTGATACATGTATAGAGAGATTTCTTCTTATTGAAATTGCAGAGTTGAATTGAAAGTTGCATTTGTGAAAAGATTATCATTTTTTGAGAATTGAAGTTTAGGACTTAGATTTATGTTCATATTCATTTATTTGATTTTCTCAGTCATAACATCATCAGTTTCTCGACCACATATTTTGAGTAAACAAAGCCATTAAAAGTAATGCTCATAAATTTAAAATTGATTAGAAATGATTTTATTTTTCAGGTTTCACAAAGTAGCTTAAGATATAAAGTCTTGGAATATGATTTTGTGAGTACACTTCTCCAAGGCTATTAAACTCAAAATATGTGTCTCACTAAGGGAGTGGTGAAGTCCATTGTATAATTAGTGACGTCAGGAGCCTCTCCTCACACCGAAGTTAAGCACGAGGTCGCGCGAAGTTGGTTTCATAGATATCCCTCTCATACCTTCTTAGCATCAGAGATATTTCTAGGGATCTATTCGTATATGGGGGTCTTGCTAGTCCCTTTACCTCTGTGAGAGGTGGTGTGATGCATACCCCCTTATCTCCCTTGGGGCTACACGACCTCTTGGTCTAGGATCGATCGACTTCAAGAGATGAATCAGCTCACAGGTTCACACTGAACCTCTTCTATTTTCTCCATAGGTCAAAGTCCTACTTCTCGGTTGTGAAATCCCCTTTTCCAAAGTTTCTAAGTACCCGCAGAGTCCTCCACATGACCCTGGTCAAAACCATGGGATTAAACCTTTGTTCCCGCACACTTTGGTACTTTGGACTTCCGGTTTCCTCGACACACCTGACTCTAAATCCACCTAGCTTTGAACTGGTGAACTCTTCTGGACCAGATATATGATCCACGTTCTCCCCATAGCCAACGACTATGATCTACTTGGAACTACCCCGTCAATGGTTGCTTCTCCTCCTTGCTCTCCCTCAAAGTCCACGATCTGATGACGCATGTCCCCCTCAAATCGACGACCCTCGTAGACTTCGTTACTTCCCACTTCGATGGTTCTGGATGCACCTCAACCGTTCACCTCCGAAGCACGTTTCCTCAGAATCATGTGGATCTCCGCCATGTGTTCCTCTGGATTCAATGGTCCATATATGCTTCGACCTTCACGGTTTCACGAATTTTTTACTCTGCTCCTCGTAAATATTTTTGAGGCTCTTCCTCGCAAGCTCCTCGGACCTGTTGCCACATACGTCCCTCGATACCGATGGCTAGGATTCACTTCACCACTACGGGACTTCAACAGCTTTTAGTGCTACGTTACCACTTTATCTCGAATATCTCCTTCTCCTTCTTTCAATGATACGTTGCTATGTACCCTCCTCTGTATCTACAGTCTAGACGGGTTTTGGCTTCATAACTTCAGGAGCTTTGACCCCATCACAAATGAAAAACTCCAATTACGTGAAGTCTGAAAGACTTCAGGGTTTAACCTCCTCACACCTTCTCGAGATCTAACGGTTTTCTGTGATCCTGACTTCCTCCAAAAGGAACTCAACCGTCAATTCACGAACTTTAGCAGGTTTCTCCCTTTCTGTTGAATCTTTTTCGCTCTATCTTCTGAGCTTATTCCTCTGAGGATTTCGACATACAACGCACTCCTTGTGATCCTGGAATATTTGACATAGTTCAGACTAAGGGATTTCTTCAAAATAAATCTTACTACACACTCATTGTGCTTTGGAGCCCTGACCTCTCGATATTTAGTCAATTCTTGACCCCGTGCACTCCTTGCAACACTTGGTCTGAGTTTCTCGTTATCCCTCCTGAGCTTCTCTGAGTCAAATCTAGACTTTGTCGATGCACACCTTGCAGACAATATGCATTCCTTGCATCAAATCTCTCAGAAGAGAAACAATTGAAACTTGTTTAACACTTCATAAGTCCATATACTCAACTATTGACAACATACATAAGCATAATGAAATAAACACAGAGAGAACATATCATTCATTCAAAGACACAAGAAATGAACATTGTCCAAGCATTTGGATCAATTTTTGTTTGTTCTATTCATTCATTAAGTATTTACAAAAGTTACACAGTTATTCACTATCTCGAGATTTTCTATGTCTAACTACAACATCTAGGTTCTCGCACTCTATTTTTTTTTCTTACAACACAATATAGAAAAATTTATCTAAGGAGTGGCTTCTCGAGCTCTTCTACATCCTATCTGAATTATATCCCATCATCATTCTAGCGTTTACGTACTTAGTCCTATTACAATAAATGTGAGTTATTAACAAATAAGAGTTGACGCTCCACACCTGTAACACCTTATAGTTGTGTAAGAATTTATAGAAACCATCCATTCTCAGCCGGTGACCCAATTTTAAAATCAAATTATTTAAAAATGATATTTCCAAAATATCTCAACAACTGCTCATGCCTCGTTTTAATGCCGATTTAAAATTTTGGCGCGCTGAAGTGTCAAATTCTGCCTCATCTCTCGACCTCTTTTTCTTTGATGGTGATGATCCTGCATCATACTCCTCTGGCTAAAATATTCATGGAATCCTGTCCATGAGCTCCTGCATTGTTTTTCCATGCTTCAAAATGTCAATTTTAGTGACCCAACTCGAATCTTCCACTGGGTGATCTTTCCCCTTCACCAAATATTCAGGACACATCTTTCTCCTGGTTTTCTTTCCAACTCTCTGATCTAATATTTTCTCTAACTGAGGTTTTTTTGTTGTGGGCATCTATTTTTCCCACTGAATTTCCTTCTATTCATCTAGTTCTCCTGCATCATCTCCCCTGTAATAATATAGGTCTGCAACATTGAATATTGGTGATATCCCAACATTGTCTGGCAAATCAATCTCATAAGCATTGGCTACAAAATTTCTGAGGATCCTGCATGGTCCTATATTCTTCATCTTCAACTTATTCTATGTTCCCCTTGGAAACCTTTCCTTTCTCAAATGAGATCGAACTTCATCTCCAACTTCAAATTGAACTTCTTTTCTTTTCTGATCAACTTTATTCTTGTAATTTTGATTATTGTCTTGTAACTTCTCTCTAACTCAATGCTGGAGTCTTTCCATCTTTGTTGCAAAATATTTTGCTCCAACACTTCTGAACTTGTCTTGCTTCAAATATCTCAATTTTGTAATCCCTCTCAGTTGTATTCCATACAATATCTCAAATGGACTTTTTCTAGTGCTCTTGTTTAACGAATTGTTAAATGAAAATTATGCTTGTGCCAGATTTTGATTCCACTGATGGCCTTTCTCAGTGAATAAACTCCTTAATCAATTTCACAGACTTATATTCACCACTTCAGTCTGCCCATCTGTCTAAGGGTGATATGTTGAACTGAAGGACAAGTTTATCCCCAACCTCTTCCATAGAGTTCTCCAAAAGTGTCCTATGAACTTTGTGTCTTTGTATGAGACTATCCTTTTGGGAAACCCTTGTAGTCTCACAACTTCCTTGAAAAAAAAATGGCTATGTGTGTAGCGTTACTTGTTTTCTGAAATGGTATGAAATTTTCCATCTTGGAAAATATGTCTACCACAAAAAATATGGAATCACTTCCCTTATTGGTTCTAGATAACCCTAATACAAAATCCATACTAATTGAATCCCAAGGGCTTTCTAGAATCATCAATGGCTGATACAAACCAGTTTTATGTTGTCTCCCTTTTGCATACTAGAACATTCTATAGATGTTCACAAACTTCTTCATGTATTCCCTCATACCTGACCAATAGTATGAACTGTTCAATTGTGAAAATGTCTTGTCACGGGCGAAATGTCCAGCTAGACCTCCACTATTTTTTTCTTTCAGGAGATTATCTCTCATCGAGCATCTTGGTATGCACAAATGGCTTCCCTTGAAAAATAATCCATCCTGGATTAAATATTATGTACATGGGCTTCTGTCCCCCAACAAAGGTTTCTAACATGCCTCATAAGCCTCCTTAAAATATGGATCTTCTTGGTACATTTCCTTAAGGTGTTCAAATCCTAAGGTCTTCACTTGGAATTCCTATATAATCAAACTCCTCCTCCTCAAATAATATCAAACTTTGTTAGCAATTCCATAAATATTTTTAATGACAAAACTAAAATTATGCATTGATTCTACCCACTTAGCATGCCTCTGATTAAAAAAAAAATCCTAGTAATAAATTGTAAAGCTTGATTATCACTATACAAGACAAAATCCTTTGGAATTAGATAGTGCCTCCACTTCTTCAAATCTTGAATCACTGCATAAAAATCTTTGTCATGAGTGGAATACGTTTTCTTGGTGTCATTCAGTTTCTCACTGAAATAAGCAACTGGCTTATTATCTTGACTCAAGACTCGTCCAATAGCTACTCTACTTGCATCACACCTTACCTAAAATGTTTTCCCAAAATCTGGTAAGACTAGAATTGGTTGTCCTATAATCTTCTCCTTCAACACTCTGAATCTTTTATCATCCTCCTCTGTCCATTTAAAAGACTTTTGTTTCTTCTTCATAGTATCTAGTATGGGCATACATATACCACTAAAATTTATGAGAAATTTCCTATAAAAACATACTAACCCATGAAAGATTTGTACCTTGAATATGCTCCTTGGTGAATTCCATTCTTTGATTTCTCTCACCTTATCTCAATCCATATTCAATTCATTTTAATATATCACAAAACCCAAGTATATGAGTTTTGTCTTCATAAAAGAACGTTTCTTCAAGTTTATCAACATCTTTTCTTGTTGCAATATCCTCATCACTGATGTCAAGTGTTTTAAATTTTCTTCCTTTTTTTAATGAAGATTAGTATATCATCCAGATATACAATCACAAATTTACCTATGAATTCTTTCATTACTTCATTCATCAACCTCATAAATGTGCTTCGGTCATTTTTCAACCCAAACGGCATGACTAGACATTCAAACAAGCCTTCATTTGTATTGAATGTTGTCTTCCATTCATCTCCCTCTCTCATTCTTATCTGATGATATCCACTATTCAAATCTATTTTTAAAAGATAGATTTCTCCACTCAAGAAATCCATCAAATCATCCATTATTGGCAAAGGGAATATATACCTGAAGTTGATCTTGGTGATGTCTCTAGAATCTGTACACATTCTCCATCCTCTATCCTTTTTTAGACTCAACATAGTTGGTACTACGCATGGGCTTAGACTTTACCTGACCTTTATCCAACAACCCCTAGACTTGATTCTCAACATCTTCATTCTCTCGAGGTGTCAACCTACATGTTTTTTTGTTTGGAAAATTGGCCCCTGGAATAAGGTCAATGTGATGGCTCATAATCCTAATGGGTGGTAATGAGTGAGGTAACTCATCCACTACTATGTCAACAAAATTTTCTAAAATTTCCTGGATGTCTTCAGGTAAATCATCCATAGAATTATTCATAAGGATAACCCTTAGCTTCCTTACTATAACAAACTACATCTCTTGTTCCTTCTTGAACTCATTCAAGAGTTCCTTTCCACTCATGAGAAGTATACTCAAAGTAGCCTCCTTATTTGGCTCATTGTCTTCAATTGGTAGCAACATGTGTGTTCTACCATTCTTCTCTAGGGTGTAAGTATTTTTCCTCCCATCATGAATGACATTTCTATCAAACTTCCATGGTCTCCCCCAAAAAAAATGACAAACATCCATAGGAATTACATCACATAAAATCTTATCTTTATAGCCTCCTATTTTAAATTCAACTTTGCATTGTTGACTTACCAATACTTGATTTCATTTCTGCAACCATGATACCTAGTACGGGCTTGGGTGTGGAATTGTCTCTAGCTCCAGTTTCTCCACCATCTCTGTGGATACTAGATTATCGGTTCTCCCACTATCTATAATCATCTTGCAAACTATGTGCTTTATTTTGCAAGAAGTCCTGAACAAATTCTTTCGTTGAACTGGTTCTTCCACCTCCTTCGCTGACTTTAGAATAAATTTCCTCATCGTAAGGTTTCTCCCTCCTTATGCTTCTTCTTCTTCCACATTCTTCTAAGATTCATAAAAGTGTGCTTCTCCTCCTCCTTATTTCTTTCTCGCAGGGCATTCCCAAGACATGTGTCTTGTCTTTCCACAGGCATAACATTTGACTTCACCTCCTCTGCCTCTTCCTCTTCATACAGAAAAATAGTTTATTCCTCTGTGTTGTCCTTCCTTAGAACTTCCCCCCTTTTTAGGGTGATTATGATGTTTTCCAGCCTCTTGCTTTGGATTCTGTAACTTATCTTGGACAGTTCCCTTACCTCTACTTGAATTTCCTCCCCTGTTTCGCTGGCTTTTTTTTCTAGCCAACTTCTCTTCATATTTCAAGTCTACTTGATAAGAATCCTCGATTGTTACAATAGAAATCATGTTGATCTCCTCTTATATATCGTATCTCAACCCATTTATATATCTGGCTATTTTCTCATCATAATTTTCCCTCTGTCCATCACTGATATTCAGTCTATAGAATTATTCAATGTATTCTTTCACTGATAAACTTTTTTGTCTAAGGTTCTGTAACTTTCTAAACAGATTTATCTAATAGTCTTCAGGGATAATTTTTTCTTTCAACTTAGCTACCATCATGTCCCAAATTTTTATTTTATGCTTACCTTTGCATCTGTGATCACCTTGTAGTTCATCCCACCATAACGTTGCATGAACTTTCAACCTAGTTATTCCATGATTCATTTTATTTTCTTTTTCAATTTATTCATAATCGAAGTATTTATCCATCTCACATAACCAATCTAACAATTCTTCAGCTTCCAAATTTCCTTCATACATTGGGACTTTTATTTTTTTTCTCCCTCCTATTCTCGAAAAAACTCCTAGCATTCGTTCTTCCACAGGTTCTCCTTCTGTATCTCCTTCTTCTTCTACCTCTTCACTTTCAGCTTCGTTGACGTCACTAGAATCTAGTGCTCTCCTCTATTTTGTTTCCATGGCATCCAACTTCATTCCAAGTCGCCTCATTTCTTCTTCCATTTCTGTATTCGCCATGTGCCTTCTAGGTGGCATGGTTCCACTGCTTTGATTTCCTTTTCTCTGACTTGATGTTATCAAACATAAATCCTTTAGCTTTGTCTGTTGTCTACAAGAAAAATCAGAATCTTGATACCACTTGATGACATCAAACTATATCTTATGTTTCCCTTGTCTATTGTCTGCCAACAAAATCAAGCTCTGATACCACTTGATGCATACCCCCTTCTCTCCCTTGGGGATTCACAACCTCCTAGTCTAGGATTGATTGACTTTGGGAGATGAATCAGCTCACAGGTTCACACTGAACCTCTTCTATTTTATCCACATGTCAAAGTCCTAATTCTTGGGTGCAAAATCCCCTTTTTGAGATTTTGTTAGTACCCATAGAGTCCTCCATGTGACCCTTGTCAAAATCATGGGCTTAAACCTTCATTCCCGTATGCTTCATGACTTCATATTGTAGGTGTCCTCGACACACCTAACTCTAAGTCTATTGAGCTCTGAACTGGAAAACCCTTTTGGACCAAATATATGGTCCACTTTCTCCCCACAACTAACAGTTGTGATCTACTTGGAACTTTTGTCGGCTCCCAGTCAACAGTTTTGTCTCCTCCTTGATCTCCCTTGAAGTCTGTGATCTGATGACATGTGTCCACCTAATATTGAAGACCCTCGTAGAATTCGTTACTTCGCTCTTCGGCGGTTTTGGATGCACCTCAATTGTTCTCCTCTGAAGTACGTTTCCTACAAATCACGTGGATCTTCGCCACGTGTTCCTTTGGATTCAATGGTCCAAATATGATTCCTCCTTCGCAACTTCACGAAGTTTGCACTATTCTCCTCGTAAATATTTCTGAGTCTCTTCCTTGCAAGATCCTCAAATCTATTGCCATGTAACCTCCTAGATACCGACGACTAGGATTTACTTAGCCACTACGAGACTTCAACAACTTCCAGTGCTTCACTACCACTTTCTATCGGATATCTCCTTCTGGAAAGGATATGCTACCATGTACCCTCCTCTGGATATATGGTCTATACAAGTTTCGGATTTGTAACTTCGGGAGATTTGACCCTGTCACAAACAGAAAATGCCAATTACGTGAAGTCCGAAGGAATTTAGGGTTTAACCTACTCGCACCTTATTGAGATCTAATGGTTGTTTGTGATCCTGAATTCCTCCAAAAGGATCTCAATCGTCAATTCATGACCTTCAATAGGTTTCTCCCTTTCTATTGAATCTTTGTCGCTGTATCGTCTGAGCTTGATTCCTATGAGGATTTTGACCTCCGACGCACTCCTTGTGATCCTAGAATCTTTGACATAGTTCAGACTTAGGGATTTATTCAAAATAAATTTTACTATGCACTCCTTGCGCTTCATAGTCCTGACCTCTCCATACCTAATTGATTCTTGATCCCGTTCACTCCTTTCCACACTCAGTTTGATTTTCTTGTTATCTCTCCCGAGCTTCTCTGAGTCAAATCTAGACTCTAAGGATGCACACCTTGTGGAGAATATGCATTCCTTGAATCCGAGCTCTCAGAAGATAAACAATTGAAAATTATTTAACACTTCCTAAGTCCATATACTCAACTATGAACAACATACATAAGCATAATGAAATAAACATAGAGAGAACAAATCATTTGTTCAAAGACGCACCGAAATTAACATTGTCCAAGAATTTGGATCAATTTTTTTATGTTCTATTCATTCATGAAGTATTTACATAGGTTACATAGTTCGTCACTGTCTTCAGACTCTGTATGTCTAACTACTACATCTAACTTCTCACACTTTTTTTTTATTACAACACAATATAGAAAAACGTATCTAGGGAGTGGCTTCTCGAGCTCTTCTCTGTCCTATCTGAATTCTATCCCATCGTCGTTCTAGCGGTTACCTACTTACTCCTATTACAATAAATGTGAGTTATTAACAAATAAGAGTTGATGATCCACATCGATAACACCTTATAGTCGTGTAATAATTTAAAACAACCATCCATTCTTAGGCGGTGACCCGATTTTACAAACAAAGTATTTAAAACTGATATTTCCAAAATATCTCAACAACCGCTCATGCCTCGGTTTAATGTCGATTTGAAATTTTGGTGCGCTGAAGTGTCAAATTATTCCTCCTCTCTGGACCCCTTTTGCTTTGATGACAATGCTCCTGCATCATACTCCTCTGGATAAAATACTCATGGACTCATGTCCATGAGCTCCTGCACTATTTTTCCATGCTTCAAATTGTCAAGTTCAGTTACCCATCTTGAATCTTCAACCGGGTGATCTTTCCACTTCACCAAATATTCAAGATACATATTTCTCTTGTTTTTCTTTCCAACTCTCTGATCTAAGATTTTCTCCATCTGAGGTTTTTCTGCTGTGGGCATCTATTTGTCCCACTAAATTTCCTTCTGGTCATCTAGTTCTTCTTCATAATCTCCCTTGTAAGAATACAGGTCTACAACATTGAATATTGATGATATCCCAACATTGTCTGGAAACTCAATCTCAGAAGCGTTGGCTACAAAATTCCTGAGGATCCTGCATGGTCATATATTCTTCATATTCAAATTGTTATATGTTCCCCTTGGAAACCTTTCCTTTCTCAAATGAGCTAAAAATTCATCTCCAACTTCAAATTGAACTTCTCTTCTTTTATGATCAACTTTGTTATTATACTTTTGATTACTATCATGTATCCTTTCTCTAACTCGATCATGAAGTCTCTGCATCTCTCTATCAAAATATTCTGCTCCAACACTTCTGAACTGATCTTGATTCAAATCTTTCAATTCTGTAATCCATCTCGGTTGTATTCTATACACTATCTCGAATGGACGTTTTTTAGTGCTCATGTAACTGAATTGTTAAATGCAAATTATGCATGTCCCAGAATCTGATTCCACTGATGATCTTGCTCAGTGACTAAACTCCTTAATCAATTTCCTAGACTTTTGTTCACCACTTCAATTTGTCCATCTATCTAAGGGTGATATGTTGAACTGAAGTAAAATTTTATCCCCAGCCTCTACCATGGAGTTCTCCAAAAGTGTCCTAGAAAATTTGTGTCATTGTCTGAGAATATCCTTCTGGGAAACCCATGTAGTCTCACAACTTCCTTGAAAAACAAATAGGCTATGTGTGTAGCATCACTTGTTTTCTGACACGATATGAAATTTTCCATCTTGGAAAATATGTCTACCACAAAAAATATGGAATCACTTCCCTTCTAGGTTCTAGGTAATCCTAATAAAAAATCCATACTAATTGCATCCCAAGGCCTTTATGGAATAGTCAATGGATGATACAAACCAGTGTTTTGTTGTCTCCCTTTTGCATACTAGAAAATTCTGCATTTGTTCACAAACTTATTCACGTCTACTCTCATACCTGACCAATAGTATGAACTGTTAAAATTTGAAAATGTTTTGTCATGGGAGAAATGTCTAGCTAGACCTCCACTATTTTTTTCTTTCAATGGATTATCTCTTATCAATCACTCTGGTATGCACAGTTGGCCTCCCTTAAACAATAATCCATCCTAGATTAAATCTTTTTTCCATGGGCTTCTGTCACCCAACAAAGGTTTCTCACATGCCTCATAAGCCTCCTTAAAATCTGCATCTTCTTGGTACATTTCCTTAAGGTGTTCAAACCCTAAGGTCTTCACTTGGAATTCCTATATAGTCAAACTCCTCTTGCTCAAAGAATCTTCAACTTGTTTAGCACTTCTAGAAATATGTTTAATGACAAAAGTAAAATTTTGCATGAACTCTACCCACTTAGCATGCCTTTGATTCAACTTTTCTTTCCTAGTAATAAATTGTAAAGATTGATTATCATTATACAAGACAAACTCATTTGGAATTATATAGTGGCTCCACTTCTTCAAAGATTGAATCACTGCATAAAACTCTTTGTCATACGTGGAATAATTTTTCTTGGTGTCATTCAGTATCTCAATTAAATAAGCAACCAACTTATTATCTTGACTCAAGACTACTCAAATAGCTACTCCACTTGCATCACACCTTACCTGAAATGTTTTCCCAAAATCTAGTAAGAACATAATTGGTTGTCTTGTAATCTTCTCCTTCAACACTCTGAATATTTTCTCATCCTCCTCTTTCCAATTAAAATACTTGTGTTTCTTCTTCAAAGTATCTAGTATGGGTGTACATATACCACTGAAATTTATGAGAAATTTCCTATAAAACCTTACTAACCCATGAAATCTTCTTACCTCGAATATGCTCCTTGGCGAAGGCCATTCTTTGATTTCTTTCACCTTCTCTGGACCCATCTTCAATTCATTTGAAGAGATCACAAAACCCAAGTATATTAGTTTTGTCTTCATAAAAGAACTTTTCTTCAAGTTTATCAACAACTTTTCTTGCTACAATCTCCTCATCACTAGTGTTTTAAATGTTCTTCCTTTGTTTTACTGGAGATTAGTATATCATACAGATATACAATCACAAATTTACCTATGAATTCTTTCAGTACTTCATTCATCAACATCATAAATGTTCTTGGGGCATTTGTTAACCCAAACGACATGACTAGCCATTCAAACAAGCCTTCATTTAACTTGAATGTTGTCTTCCATTAATCTCCCTCTCTCATTCTTATCTGATGATATCCACTCTTCAAATCTATTTTTGAAAAATAGCTTTCTCCACTTAAGCAATCCATCAAATCATCCATTCTTGGCAAAGGGAATCTATACATGATGGTGATCTTGTTGATGGCTCTAGAATATGTATGCATTATCCATCCTCCATCCTTCTTTGGACATAACATAGTTGGTACTGTGCATGGGCTTAGAATTTCCCTGACTAAACCTTTATCCAACAACTCCTAAACTTGATTCTTGACCTCTTCATTCTCTCGAGGTGTCAACCTACATGTTGCTTTATTTGGCAAACTGGCCCCTGGAATAAGGTCAATGTGATGGCTCATACTCCTATTGGGTGGTAATGACTGAGGTAACTCATCCACTACTATGTTAGAAATATTCTGAGGTAAATCATCCATAGAATTATTCATAAGGATAACCCTTGGGCTCCTTACTAAAAAAAAATGCATCTCTTGTTGCTTCTTGAACTCATTCAAGAGTTCCTTCCCACTCATGACAAGTATATTTTAAGTAACCTCATTCTTTGGCTCCTTGTCCTCTATTGGAAGCAACATGTGTGTTCTACAATTCTTTTCTAGGGTTTAAGTGTTTTCCTCCCATCATGAATGAAATTTCTATCAAACTTTCATGGTCTCCCCAACAAAATATGACAAACATCCATAGGAATTACATCACATAAAATCTCATCTTAATATCCTCCTATTTTAAATTCAACTTTGTATTGTTGACTTACCATTGCTTGATGTCCTTTCTGCAACCACGATACCTTGTACGGGATTGGGTGTGAAGTTGTCTCTAGCTCCATATTCTCCACCATCTCTGTCGATATTATATTATCAGTGCTCCCACTGTCTATAATCATCTTGCAAACTTTGTCCTTTGTTTTGCAAGCAGTCTTGAACAAATTCATTCGTTGAATTGGTTCTTTCGCCTCCTTCTCTAGATTTAGAAGAACTTTTATCATCATAAGGATTATCCCTCCTTATGATTATTTTTCTTCCACATTATTTCGAGCTTCATAAATGTGTGCTTCTCCTCTTCCTTGTTTATTTCTCTCAGGGTATTCCCAAGACATGTGTCTTGTCTTTCCATAGGCATAACATCTGACTTCACCTCCTGTTCCTCTTCCTCTTCCTCGAGGAAAAGAGTTTCTTCCTCCACATTGTCCTTCCTTAGAACTTCCCCCATTTTCAGGGTTATTATGATGTTTTCTAGCCTCTTGTTTTGTCTTCTGGAAATTATCTCGGAAAGTTCCCTTACCTCTTCTTGAATTTCCTCCCCTGTTTTTCTCGCTTTGTTTTCTGGTCAACTTCTCTTCAGCTTTCAAGTCTACTTGATAAGAATCCTCAATTATTCCAATAGAAATCATGTTGATATTCTCTTTTATATTGTATCTTAACCCATTTATATATCTGACTATTTTCTCATCATCATTTTCCTTTTGTCCAGCCCTGATATTCAGTCTATAGAATTCTTTAGTGTATTCTTCCATTGAAAAACTTTTTTGTCTCAGGTTCTGTAACTTTCTGAACAAATTTATCTGATAGTCTTTAGGGATAAATTTTTCTTTCAAATTATCTACCATCCTATCCCAACTTTTGATTTTCTTCTTACCATTGCATCTGCGATCAACTTGTAGTTCATCCCACCATAATGTTGCATGAACTTTCAACCTGGTTATTGCATGCTTCACATTCTTTTCTTCTTCAATTTCTTCATAATCGAAGTATTTATCCATCACACGTACCCAATATAACAATTATTCAACTTCCAAATTGCATTCATACATCAATAATTCTATTTTTTCTCTGGGTCCTATTCTCAAAACAACTCTTAGCATTCATTTTTCCACAGGTTCTCCTTCTGTAGCTCCTTCTTCTTCTACCTCTTCACCTTCATCTTCGCTAAAGTCACTAGCATCTGGTGCTATCCTCTGTGTTTTTTCCATGGTGTCCAACCTCATTTAGAGTTGCCTCATTTATTCTTGCATTTCTAGATTCACTTTGCGCCTTTTAGGTTGCATGGTTCCACTACTTTGATTTCCTTTTCTCTAACTTGATGATATCAAACATAACTCCTTTACCTTTGTCTATTGTCTACAAGAAAAATCAGACTCTTGACACCACTTGATGATATCAAACTATCTCCTATGTTTCCCTTGTCTGTTGTCTGCCAACAAAATCAAGCTCTGATACCACTTGATGCATACCCCCTGCTCTCCCTCGGGTCTACGTGAACTCTCAGTCTAGGATCGATTGAATTCGAGAGAATGTCACCCTCACATCGATGACCCCTGTAGACTTGTTTACTTCCCTCTTCGGCGGTTCTGACTACAGATCAACCTTTCTCCTCTGAAGTACGTTTCCTATGAATCATGTGGATCTCCACCACATGTTCCTCTAGATTCAATGTTCCAAATTTGCTTCATCCTTCATGGCTTCATGAAGTTTTCACTCTGCTCCTCATAAATATTTCCGAGGCTCTTTCTTGTGAGATCCTCGGATCTGCTACCATGTACCCTCCTCGATATCAACAGCTAGGATTGACTTCGCCACTATGGGACTTCGAAAAATTCCATTGTTGGGCTACCACTTTCTCCTCGATAGGTCCTTCTCATTATTTCAATGATAATCTACCACATACCCTCCTATGGATCTACGTTCCATACAGTTTTTGTATTTTTAACTTCGAGAGCTTTGACCCCGTCACAAACAAAAAAAGACAATTACTCGAAGTCCAAAGCAATTTAGGGTTTAACCTCCTCGTACCTTATCGAGATCTAATGGTTGTCTGTGATCCTAACTTCCTCTGAAAGGATCTCAACTGTCAATTCATGACCTTCAGCAGACTTCTCCATTTCTATTGAATCTTTGTCGCTATCTCTTTTGAGCTTGATTCTTCTGAGGATTTTGACCTCCGACACACTCCTTGGGATCCTGGAATCTTTGACATAGTTCAAACTTAGGGATTTCTTCAAAATAATATTACTACGCACTCCTTGTGCTTCGCAGTCCTGACCTCTCGATACTTATTAGATTCTTTACCCCGTGCGCTCCTTGCAACACTCGATCTAAGTTTCTCGTTATCCCTCCTGAGCTTTTCTGAGTCAAATCTAGACTTTGTCAACGCACACCTTGCAGACAATATGCATTCCATGCATCCAATCTCTCAGAAGAGAAACCATTGAAACTTATTTAACACTTCATAAGTCTATATACTCAAATATGAACAAAATACATAAGAATAATGAAATAAACACACAAAGAACATATCATTCATTCAAATACACACCGAAATGAACATTGTCCAAGAATTTGGATCAATTTTTGTCTATTCTATTCATTCATGAAGTATTTACATAATTTACATAGTTCTTCATTGTCTCCAGACTCTCTATGTCTAACTACTTCATTTAACTTCTCACACTCTGTTTTTTTTCTTACAACACAATATAGAAAAAATTATCTAAGGAGTAGCTTCTCAATCTCTTCTCCGTCCTATCTGAATTCTATCCCATCGACATTGTAGTGGTTACCTACTTAGTCGTATTAAAATAAATGTCAGTTATTAATAGATAAGAGCTTACGCTCCACACCTGTAACACCTTAAAGTCATGTAAGAATTTACAACAACCGGTCATTCTTAGGCAGTGACCCGATTTTACAAACAAACTATTTAAAACTTATATTTCCAAAATATCTCAACAAATGCTCCTGCCTCGATTTAATTCAAATTTCAATTTTTGGCACACTGAGGTGTCGAATTCTTCCTCCTCTCTCAACCTATTTTTCTTTGATGATGATGCTCATGCATCACGATGCTTTCAATATTTCGGGCTTTGTTACCCTGCCCATACGATGGACCTGACTTATGACAATTCACATGTACATTGGTTGTATCGTGGTGGATTTAGTTTCTTGACATAGGTCGCCACATAGGTTACTTGTAGGGGTTATTCTGTAGTTACCCTTAGTTAGATAAGCATCGGACAACACACAACGTTTATGGAGGATTACCTCTCTGGGGGGATTTGACCGACTGGTCTGTTAAACCAAGGAGGGCCCTTATAACTCATTTTGAAACCTTTGATATTTTGAAGGGTGTCTTAGGCCCCTCTTGGGAGAGGCATACCTACTCTAGTGAGGGAGGCCCCTTTTCAACCACTATATTTTGTTTGTGTACATTGTCCTTTTTTCTTTACTTTGGTGTGCTCTTTGATTATTACTTGGCCTTAGGATTTTGTATTGCATCATGATTTTTCATTTCTATGGTTAGTGGATCCCCCGTGACTCCCTCAGTTAGCGCTACCCAACCCATGGTATTTTCTCATTCCATGGGGATGAATCCTTTTATATTTCTGAGTGGTATGTTGAATCATGATACCCGACCAATACCTTAGGCCTCTAATAATTTTTCTCTTGGTATTCTAGACATGTCTTCGCACTTTCCATCCTCTGTCTCATTGCCTTATGTGAATCCTAGTTTTGTGTCTGAAGGCATGATGCCTCCTTATTATCCCTTTTAGTTTGGTTGGATTCATATCCCTCAACCAACTCTTACAGTAGAAGTTTGGAAACTTCCTTCCTATGGATCCAATCCTAACTTTACTTTTTGAGGAGCGAGTGCTCAAATGGGTGGTCATTATACTGATTACATCATGTCCATATATCCTTCTACCTCTTTGTCGGTTCCTATGAATGCTTTTCCCATGACATACCTCCATCTGTCCTATGGTGTTTCATCCCATGGGAGTCACATTTATATTATGGGAAACACCCTTCAAGAAGTTCCTTCATATGGGGGAAACATATATCCTTACTTGAGTAACCCTTGTCATGTCTCTTTATATTCGCAAGCAGCTTCATCGATGATGATTCCCTTACAACCTTTTATTAATTAGTTTGGAGGAGGATGTTTTCCTTCGGAAAGGTCCATGGTGCATACCAGAACCCTTCCTAGCCCACAATTTCTCAAAATCAGTCTTTACTGTGAGTCATGATAAAAACACAAGTTCAGTCACCGCGAGTCATACTGGAATTATATCACCAACCTGTTATAGTTATGTTGGAGATAGGTCAACAACCTCTGCAAGTCATGTTGAAGACCATAAACCATCCGTTGCATGTCATGTTGGGGGAAACACTCTAGTCATTGCTAGTCACACTGCACACAAATCACCAACCTATGCTAATCATGTTGGGGATTCATCACCAACCTATGTTAGTCATGTTGGGGATTCGTCAACAACCTCTACAATTCTTGTCGAATATCTTCTACTAAGCTCTACAATTCATGGTGGGAGCATGTCACCAACCACTTTAATTCATGCTTGGAGAATTCATACGATTAAGAAGCCTCGACGTATAGGACGTGTTGAGGAAAAGATATGAAATGATCTTAATCAAGCATTTCCATATTCTTCTTAGCTAAAGAAAAATAGACAGGAATGTCACCATAGGCTTATATCCATCAAAAATAAAATCCTAACTCACAAGTATCAATTACAAGTGCTTAGGCTAATCTTTTTCACAAATAAAATCTTGCTGGAAAATTTAATTTAATAGGATTTTCTAAATATAATTGTTGTTGAAAACAAGTGTAAAGACAGAAATAAGACACCAAGATGATAATCAAGACAGATGATACATAAAGAAATCCTTTATTTCATTCCAATTCACCAAAGAGTCAATTTCTTTAAAAAATCTCATATAGAAATTTTGGACCAAAGTCAAACTTAGACATCCTCAATGGAACATACAAAAGGACCTCTGACAGAAAACCAAAACTGAACTCTAAAAGATGGATCAACTTGCCACAGATTGTTTCACACTCGACTCTGCACAATAGAATTTGTCAGTCATGAAAACTAATTCTGAAACATACAAGTGTACACAGACTATCAAAGATAGATCAACACCTCTGAAAAACAAGTGTCAGAATGATGTAATTCGGCCCTGAATGTTGTTGTCTACAATAAGACCCTGCTATCATAAAAGATAATTAGTCTTGTGATAAATTAAGGAATGAATGAAAACTGAACTATCTCAACATAAACTCAAAGAGAAAACCTCAATATGCTTCTCCTTCTATCCTCCTCTTGTTCCTCCCTTTCCTTTTTCATTTAAGCAAATTAGAATTGGTTGAAGTAGTTGAATTAAATCAATAGTTAAGTTAACTAAAACTCAACCAACTTTTTAGTTAAGGGTGGGAAAGTAATAAATCATAATAAGGGTTTTAAATAAATAATAACTAGTAGGCGGGACCCCTTGTGACTCCCTTTAGCTCATAACAAGCATAACATAACTAGTTAGTTCAGCAAAGCACCCCTCCTTGTGACTCCCCTCATCACATTAACATTTGACAATTTAGCTCATTGATATTTTGGATTATTTTCAAAATGCATTACTCATATATCCAAAAATAAAATATGTTGTCCAAAAATTTCTGAAGTCAATTGTCATCAACAATAGATAAAATAAAATAAACTCAGAAGCCATATTTCCCACTCTGAGATGAAATATTTCCTTGATTGTTGTTGTCAGCTTTCATTTTTTTGTATTTTCCTTTGGCTAAGTTGAGCCTTTAGGCCTAATCTCGCTGATCACGTGAGAACATTCATCCCTCAAATGCATTCGGGAAGACACAGATTTATCAGATCCATTGGAGGGTGAGGAAGGGGAAATAGTGGATTTTCCTTTGTCAAGGGCATGGTGGGCCTCGGTTTTCAACCTTTTTCTAGCATGAGAGGACTGAACTGGTGAGTGAATAGGTGTAACTTGGACAATGGGGTTAATAGGTGAGGGAGAAGGTAGGGATAAATTGGGCCAGCCACGATGTTGGGAGACTTCCGGGTGGACAATCTCTTGCCATCCATCATTTTCGGGAACCTCAGGTTGCAATGAGACATGAGGGGGAACAAGAATACCAAGGGCTTGTGGAGCTTGGAAAAGAGGCCTTTCAGGCCTAGGTTGGACCATTCCTTTTTGAATCCAATTGAAAAATCCAGCCTGAAACAATTGGCCTAGCTCTTGTGAGTCAGCATCAAAATATATGGAGAACCTTGGCCTTCTTGGGCCTCTGTTCCAATTACCTCTCCCTCTGTTTCCTCTTCCATGGCTACCTCGGCTGAAAAAAGTCATTCTTGCATGCATGATGGAAAACAAATAGTCTTTAAACAACCATACATGTTAACTCTTTAAAAATATGAAATATATTTTGGCTCAACAACATATCGGGCTCATGCAATCCAAACCATAAAAATTGTTTAACTATTTTCAATGAGCAGGGAGTGAACAAAGGTCCTGGGATATGCGAGGGGCTTGTATTTAGTGAAAAAATGATTAAATGAGGGGACAAAAAACATGATTACTGCTCAAATACGACAAACAATCAACTGTAATGCAAACTAAACAAAACACCATTGTAATCCAGTGACTTTAAATTTATTCAATACATATTTTTTCTTGACTGTAATTAATTTCAGAACAAGGCGTGAACAATGAATGTGGGAAGGCGAGTGGGTTGTAATTAGAGGAAAGAAAAATAATGGTAGGGAAAGAGAGATATTATTGTTCATAATTAATTAAGTAATCCATAAAACCATTATTTAAAAGGAATTGACACCAACCAAATGACCACTGTGACCCAAAAAAATAGTTTATGTGTACAGTTCAAGCAATCCTATGAATTAACTTGTTCTTTGTTTGTAATCAAATGTTTAGCACAGTGTCATTAAAACAATGCAGTGTACATTCCACAACAGCCTGTAGGGGAGCTCTGCTCCTCTCATTTATTCATTTAATATTTTCAAACAATTCCCAAATGCATAAACAATAAACTATTTCCACTCTATTCAGCATCAAAATCAACCACTGCTCATGATTCATTCCAATCATCAAATACAAACTCAAATTTCATGCTTGATTTTGTCTTTTAATCATTTAATAATTGTATTGAAATGAATTTATATTGTCACAACACCAGTTCCTATCACCGTTAAAAATCATATTATTCATTTTACATACATAGTGGATAGTCGACACCGTAATTCATATTCAAATTGCAAGATACTGACTTTCCATTTAAACACACAGACATCAATCACCACTTCAAATCACGCTACATTGTGGGATACACAAAACCATTTGACCAAGCACAAGTGTATTTCTGTGACTATATAAGTCCAATTTTCTTGGACTCCAAACATTTAAAATGTTGGGCTATCCATCCAATACAACGAGGCATCATAAACATGCCTAATTTTACAACAAAAATCAATTGAATTGCAACAAGGCCATGTTCAAAAACCCGTGACCTTCTCTAATGGTGCAATCAATTAATATTGATAACAACACAGTGGATAACCATGCCATAATTACCACGATTTCATCATTCCCATTTCACAATTTTAAAACACACATCCACAGTATTTCTCAAATTAATAAAACTGCAACACAAGGAAGAAACAACAATATTGCTCAAATTAATCAAACTGCAACCAAAACCATATTGTTTAACAAATTTTGCCCATCCCTAAATAACCATAACATATACAGTGGATAGAAATACCATAGCCATCATGATTGTAATAACCCATCTAGAAATTAAGAACACACAGTCACAATAGTCTTTAAGTCATGTTGTAGGGACGCCACACATACCCATGCATCACGCGTGAAGCAATGTTGTGCATTAATCAATTAAAAACAGTGTTGGGTTATCAATTCAATAAACACAAGGAAAACGACTGTGTATTTGATCTAACAAATCATCCAATTAACCATGTTCAACTTATCCATTCAACTATAGTAACAATCACAGTGAATAGATACCAAAAAAAACACCACTGTCACACAATCAACGTGGTGAGCTAGTAATCCACTCTGTCAATAATACACCACCAATCCATAACTACCAACAATACATGCTACAAGCCATAACGGTCTCCTCTATCAACACTCGAACTTGAGGAATCAAGGGTTTTCTCTATAAATGAACACATGGAGGATAGAGTTGACTCTTCTTGATGGTGAAAACCTCTGGGACCAATGGTGCACACACAGGAAATAACACAATTGACTTTGTGGACAGGGTGAAAAATCTCGTGAGAGGAGAAACTATGAACACATGAGAAAGGTTCCATTTGGGCCTTGTAACGATACTTATCACATGCAGGGTATAACACTCATGTCTCTCCCTGCCAACCAATTAACAATGCTGAGATGAAGCAGAGCCAAGAAGAAGCAATATAACCCACTACACGACCAATAGTAGCAAGAACAACCCAATGCCCATGTGAATAATGCACAATGACGCAAGACATTTCAAACCCATTAAACCCCATGAAATCCCAGACTGGGTATGGGATACGAATGCGCAAAGAAAGCCAACCATTCTAGACCAACGAAACCCTTCAACTGAAACCAGTAAGGATGAAAGAGAGCCTCTATAACTGCTAACACTCGGGATGACCAATAACACTGTGACTCCAAACATTATTGCAGTGAAATCCACCAACGACTCATTCCAAAAATCGCAATTTTACATAGTTTCCATACTTAAGGAAAGCGCAAACCCATACATCCAAGCCAATATCTATTTCACAACCATAGGAGACTCATGGATGGAAAAAACAATACATACATGTAATCAAAATCACCTTAAAACGTGAGTTGGTCGAGCGGTTCTCCTTCTTCTAGAAAGTCGGAGCATAACCAAAACAACACAGTTGAACAATAGCCCGATTAGGGTGGTGAACAATGAAGGAGTAAGGGTGGCATGCAGTAAATTCACCTCGTCTCCATTCCCAGTCCATTAATTCTTTAGTACATGTCAGTAAGCTTCTCATTAACTCAATTATACCATGCATTGGAATTAGCATCTATCACTTGTCAAATGCACCACCCACATCATATCTTTCCAAACTATACCATATGAATATCAACTATATAACTCAATAAAATCACATAGCTATTAATATTTCTAGCTAAGATTAACTACAATCATTCTAACTTCCATGCATGTAGTGTAGTATAATATAAACTCTTCCTTTTGCATTTTGTTTATCTTGCTTCTGCCTCTTTTCAATTGTTCTTATGTATTGTTACTGACATGTCTATTGTGCAGATGTCGAAGCAACGAATCCAGGAAAATATAGAAATGGTAGCAATGAACAACATAGGCCATCATAACATGAGATTAGAGCATAGAATATAACATGATTTCCCATCATCTACTAGTAGCAATTAGAACCAACACATAATAGGCCATATTCATATGCCAATCAAACCAAGATTTCATCAACCATGTAAGCAGTGTCGAACAACAACACAAACATTAAATGAGAACCAGATCTGATCTCCAATCTACAAGGGGGTCCCACCTACTACATAGGCTTTAGAAATACTTTGTGGGCTAAACTTCGTTGTGATTTTAATCGCCAACAAGATGTAAGCCCAAGTTCCTTTGTACACTTTTCAAAGAAGGTCATCTAACTCGTTTTTTTCCCCACTACTATTATGGTACAAGAAGTGCAGTCCTTGTCTGATAGCCCTTCGGGTTCTGTTTCGTCTTTGGTTTCCCAACATCCTAATCCTTCTTTGGTTGATACAACAGTCGTGCCGATGAAATATTTGGTTGATCCCACTCTTCTTTTGGGGGGTGATGCATCTCTTGACCATATGGTCTCACATAATATTCAAAAAATGGTTGAAGAAGTGGTTGTGCTGATAAAATCTTTGGTCGATCCCACTCTTCTCTTGGAGAGTGACAAGTCTAAGGAAGTGACATTGTCAATGGAATCTTTAGTCAATCCCACTCTTATTTTAGAGGTTGATGCATCTTTCAAACACATATGTATCATTTCTAGTCATGTACCTTATTAACAAGGGATAATTCCACTCTCTTAAAGTACGCTCCCTCCAAGTCCTAGTGTGGTTTCATTTGATTGGAATGATCTTGTAGAGCCTTGAATTCCTTCTTCTACGCCCTCCTAGATAAGGGGAATTCTTCAATATATTATAGATAAGATAACCTCTACAAGTATTTTATCCTCCTTGACTTGGAAATATTTGGGCTTTCACAAGCTTGTGTTAGCTATCTATGAGTTGTTGACTTTCGACAGAAGTCTTGCACGAGAGCCATGGCCTCCCCCATGATATGTTTCTTAGAACAACATTCCAGAGTATTTTTTAAGATGTTTTTTGACTCTCTCTTTCATATTCATTAATAGGATCTGAAAGGACATCTATTTGGTGTAAGTTTAACCTTTTTTCAGACCAAATAAACTAATTTAGAAAAAGGAATACACTAGTCACTAGTTGCTAGAAGAGTTCTCCTCGGTATTGTTTTATATTTTTGTTGGGCCTAGGGGACTAAATTTTCAAAAAATGACATTCTTTGGTGTTAATTTGTCACTGCGTTCCATTATTCTTCTTGCAGTATTGAGCCTATTGTCAGTTCCCACTTTATTTCTATAATCCTATTACCTCAACAATTTTCATCACTAGCAAAGAAAAGCCTTGTTTATATCCTTTGCAACTTAAGACCTTGTACCCTAAGAGGAACCATTCCCCCGAGTGTCCACATCCTGCATGGACCTCCTTTCATTGAGAATAGGTACGTTCTGTTAGCACTAGGATTCACCTTCAGATTGCATGGAAGGTAAGCCCAGTACCCATCAGGTTATAAGTGAATGTAAGGGTGTTTACGGGGTCAAATGGAAAAGGACTCAAGTGATAATGTTCTAACTCAGTTAACAAGGCTAGCATGCACCAACAATTAAGGTATTGAATAAATTCAATCAGTAATTTGGGGGTATGTATGAATAGAGGGAAGACTTGAATGAGATAAGTGTAGGGGTTGTTGTAAACATCAGGTCCACAAAGTCTAAGGCGAAAAGTTTCTTAACACAAGATCTTCTTGAACTAAGAAACTAAGAAAGCTATATAAACATCATGATAACATAATTATCAAACATCCATCATAACATCACCACAATCATTCATGTGAATCATTCAAAGCATGAACATTTATTATCAGAAGAAAATAGGATGAAAGAGAAACCGATTTCTATTAGTAAAAAAATCTTAAGTCCAGTACATCACTAGATCACAGTTACTTCATCAAAATATTACAGTATAAGGGATCCTTGCTCAACCATCTGAACCTACTAAAGAAAATGATATATCTATTTATAACAAAAGGGAGGAAACAACTGGAGGTACGAGCTGGCCTCCTTCCCTTGAAAAACTCTGAACATTTATTTGATCTAACAACTTATCTAACCACCTATGCTATAAAACAGGAAAATGTTGGTGACTAGTCCAACTGAATTTCAAGCTAATTTGATTCCCTTTTGTTGCACAAATCCATTTTTTCCATGTGTATTTCAAAGCATCTAGTTGTCTTCCTGATGCCAGTTTTTGCTTCTCCATCATTCTTCTTCATCAAATTATCCAAAAGTTGCTAGCTTGGTCCTCCTAGATCCCTGGTCTTTATTAGCAGCTTCCTTGGGTAGCAAATCTGGGTAGCGCACTACAAGGAGAAAAGGTAGCGCATGTGGGTAGCGTCACTATGTTGCATATGTGTATAGAATATTCTGTCTATGTAGTATTAGGTAGCTCCATTGGGTAGCGTCACTTACACTACGTTTGTGTGCAGGTTTGGGTAGCATTACAAAAACACAGCGCCTTCAATGCTTGAACATGTGTAGAATAATTTGTGTTTTTTCATGATGACAAAACCATTTTAATCAAGAGCCTTGACTTCACAATAGGTAATTCCTTCTACCAATGGGGAAGCTAGCACGTAGAAAAAAACCAAAACCCAAATAGTTAAGTGCTTAGAATCCTATATAGATGGCAGAGATAATATTTGCATATTGGTTAACCCTCCCAAAAAGATAAATCCTCAAAAATGGGGCTTATCCTTTACCAACTATTTTTTCATTTTGACACTTAACCTCATACTCTTTCTGGTAGAAAGAGGATCTTCAATTGACACAACAGACTTCTTCTTCTTAGCATTGACAGGATTCTTTGGTGTAGTTTTTCTCTCCTTAGCTACTGGTATGTCATCCTCAATGGCATATTCAACCAACAAGTGAAAATTTATTTGGGCTACCTCATCTTGAAAGTGCTTAAGTTTATCCTTTAGCTTCCTATTTTGAGACTGGAAGCCTATGTTTTTCCTATAAAGATTCTTTAACTGTCTATGAATGGGCTGGGCCTTTCTAGCTGCAAACCTTGCCAAGTCAAGGGTGTGACTGTAGCCATCCATGAGATCTTTCATCTGAGCCAAGTTGACCTTATATTCTTCTTTAATATGAGCTATTTCTTTTCTTTCATCTCTAAGATGCTTGATAAGTATTTTGTAGGTCTGACTATAAGGAGGAACAGTGGCATGTACATTCTTACTAGGCATTTTCTAAGACTCCTCTTCCTCCTGCATGGGAAGTGTCTTGTCTACCTCATCAGGTTCCTTGATGACTTTACTTTTATTCTTCTTTCTCAGCACAGGGGTTTCATCTTTTCTTTCAAAAGGCTTCTCAATGCCTTTCTCATAGGTTTCATATTTACTCTCCAAAGGTATTTTAGTACCTTTATCCTTACCCTTCTGTACAGGGGTCTCTTGTTTCCCTTTAGTAGGCTGAGAAATACCTTTACCCTTCTTCCTCTGAATAAGGGTTTCTGATTTTTCCTTCACATGATTTTCATTGCTCTTACCCTTCTTCTTTTGAATAGGGGTTTCTGGTAAATACTGTTCTTTGAAAACCTCCTTAGGAATTGATGACCTTGTGAAAGGCCTTTTACCCTTGATTTCGACTACTGGAGGAGAAGAGGGAAAGAGAAGATTCTTCCCTTTCTTGTATGCAGCCTTGATAGAATAAGGAACCTCTTCTAACCTTGGTGGAGGAGGCGGTGAAAAATATATGTGTGGAGAAGGACAAACTTCCTCCTCAACCTCTATGACCTGCTTACTGATCTCTAGAACTTCAACAGGGGTTCTTCCCTTTCTCTTACTGTTGGTTCCTACTTTAGTAACACTGGTGGGTGACAACGGACTTGCCTTCTATGATTGAGGAGTTGGTGCTAAATCCAACTTGAAATGAGAGGTAACAACAAAATGCTCCCATGCAATCTCTTTCTTACCCAATTCCTCAAAGACTAGCATTATGATTAATCCAAAGTGGAAAAGGCTAGAATCCACATCTTTAAATTTGACCTGTATCCTATATGACATCTTACCTATACTCCTCAACAAGTAATAAGGAACATTCATCTCAACCTTACCAGTAAAATGTAGCAACAACCTTATATGGTACTGGTACAAGGTGTTGAATCTCCCTTCACAAGTAAAATATCTATGTATGATCTTTAGTAATCTGTCAAATTGTTAAATCAATTGACTCCTTGGCATAATTTTGGACAAGTCATTGGCTTGATATTTAGGTTTAAAAAGATATTTTGCATAGGTTGAAATCAAATCCATGGATTTGAACCACATTTCACCTATAATGGGGATCCCTGTTGCAACTGAGATAGAGGCTTCAGTCATTTCAAACTCCAAATCCCCAACCTTAGTTTTCTTACGATTAAACTGTAGTGAAAACTGTCTAGCTACCTCTGGATTGCCTCTCTGCATATTCTGAAAGAAAGACATGCACCCTACTATTTGAAATGCCTCTCTTTCTATGGGTTCTATATAAAAAATATGCATGTCTGTCGGTTCTGTTCTGACCACCTTGCCACCTTTCTGTGTCTTCCTCGATTCAGGAGTATCCATGGCTCAAAATGAGGGATTTTAAGAAGTTTAAGGGATGGTAATGACCAGGAAGGCTTTGAATTGAGCTTCAGATATAAGGCTGATCCTTTTGGACGGACTGATGCTAGTAGGCCAAGATCGATATTAGGAATTATACCCTTAGAGTTCTACAAGTATTCTGGAGGGTAAATAGTGAGGGTGTAATCCAAAATTGACCCTCTATAATTGAGCAAATGCCAAACTCTGAGGTGAAAGGAAGAAAGGAAAACATAGAGGGTTTAAGTAGTGCCTCTAGGTAGCGCAACACGTACACAGAGGATAGTCTATTTATATACTTACGATTTCAATGGTTAAGGTAAACAGTAGTAATCAGACCATAGATACGGGAAAGGAAGTTTACAGGTATGAAGAAGAAAAATACAAGGCTACCATGTGAATATGGGTCCTTTACTACTGTGCAAGCTTAGCAAACTGAAAACCCGAGCACAAATTTCCTGTGAAAATTAATATGCAGAGGAGGCAACATGGGATACCTATGGAGTAGACACCTGTTGAGATATTCAACACAATCTTAGGATGAAATTGAGAAAACTTCGTCCCTGGAATCTTTCTCAGCATCAGATTCGGTAGACATGTGGTCGCCTGATCATAACTTGTGAATTTGCGCAACACAACACAATTGAGATTTTTAAAATTAGAAACCATTACCAAGGCTCATAAATGCAATATCTTTGAAGGCATATTTAACCAACTTCTATCATTTAAAATAAGGGACATGACATCAGTCGTGGCAATCATGGCTCGAGGTGGAAGTGTGATGAACATTATAGGCTCTATGGAACTACCTGATGAATAGGCATCACATCCACTTCAAAATGTGATTACATAGGTAAGAGAGGACGTTGAGGTATGCCTATCAGGTCATGAGTGAGGAGAGAAGAGTGTCACATCAATCTAGTCATGGGAGAGTTGAGCTAGGGACAAGTCATGAAGGGGACCAAAATAAGTCATGAGCTAAAATGGTTAAAGGATCAAAAACCAAATTGAGGATCAAATTAGAGCTAAGATTCAAAAACTTTAATCATCTAAAGGGTCCTACAAAACATAAATTTTAAAGTGATGAGACTTTAAAAGAAAAAATTAAAATCTAAGGCTTGAAAAAAGATTGAAAACAAACTAAAAGACCCAAGGCAATTTAGTGTGATAACATTGGCTCCACAGGGGATGGCATGCCTAGTGCAGGCTACCAAGAATGAGTAGATACAGTGCCTTATCCTAGGGCTATGGGGTCAGTTATTGAAACAAAAATAAAAAGAGAATGATATTTACAATGACAAGGAGAGCCACTCAAGGCTTAAGTAAAGTACTTTTTCAGGAAATGCCCATTAACAGGGCCACCAAAAACCTCTTCATTCTTCATATTCTGCAACTTGAAAGTGTTATTAGAGAATAACTCAAAGATTTTGAAAGGACCGATCCATAAAGCTTCAAATTTATCGTTCTTACCTTTATCCTGCTTCAGTGCATCCCATTTGAGCACCAGATCATCCAATTGAAAGTCCTCATTGTTTACCTTTTTGTCGAAATCATGCTTGATCTTTAGTTGATGCTCAGCTGCTTTGTGTACAAGCTACTCCCAGGTCTTCTACCCTTCAACCAACTATTGAATCCTTCTGATCATATGATCAATTTTCCCTTGATAATATTGGAAGAATTTTTCCACAGGTAAGGCAAGATGAGAAGGAAAAATTGCCTCAACTCCATACACTAGATGGAAAGGGGAAAGTCCCAAGGACCTTATCACTATCACTCTATCAGCCCATAGAGCATATTTGAGTTTCAAATCCCATGCCTTTTTGTTATCCTCTAACAACTTTTTAATCATCTTTATAATTCTTTTCCCTACGGATAGTAAGGGGTGGAATGAATCAAAGCGATCCCAAAATGTTCACAGAACTGAATCAATGGTTTAGCCTTGAATGATGCAGTATTATCAGTGACGATTCTTTCAAGACACCCAAACCTTGCTATGATGTCTTCTAGGAAACCAATGATCACTTTGTCTGAAGCATTCCTTGTGGGAATAGCTTCAATCCATTTAGTAAAGCAATCTGTAGTAGTCAAGATCCATCTATGTTGACCACTGGAAGCAGGATGGATTTACCCAATAAAATTTAGGCCCCATTGTTGGAAGGGTCTTGAGGCTACCACAGGCTTCAATGGAAAAGACTTAAGTTGTTTCTTTCCAGAGAACTTCTGAAACTTGGCACAAGCTTTGATCTTATCAAAAACATCAGTGAACAAACTGGGCTAGAAGTACCCATCTATGAGGATCTTGTATGCTGCGGTTCTCCAATAATGATGCCCCCCACATAAACTTTCATGAAAATCAAACATAATCTTTTGGGCTTCTTGGGGATCTAGGCATCCCAAAAGCACTCCTAATGGATCCTTCCAATACAAAATTTGATCAACAAGGAAGTACTTTATTGACTTGAGTTTTACGACCCTCACCTTGTTCTTTTCCATACCACTTAGAGGCTGTAAATTTTGCAGAAAAAATATAATGTCCTTGTACCAACTGCAATTTTCCAATGTAGAAATGACTTGAGGACCTTTATCATTCATCTCAGCCTGCTGATTTTCTGAACATGAGTGAATGAAATTAACCCCCAATGCTAATAAATTTTATTCAGCCAAGAGCTTGGCCAAACCTTGGCCTTTCACCAATTTTGTGGGCCTAATATCCAAATCAAATTCAAGCAATTTAGCAATCCACATGCTCCTTTTTCCATCTATATCAGGATGAATATTAATTTATTTTACAGCAGCTGATGGGACATAAGAAATAACTCTTGAATGCAGGACATAAACTATGAAGGACTTGAGAGATTTAACTAATGCATAGGCTTGTTTGTCCATAATTTCATACTTTAGTTCAACATCTCTCAATGCCCTACTGAAAAAGGCAATGGTTTGTTCTAATAATTCAACATTCTTCTGCAATATGACTGTTGCTACTGTATCAAAAGAGGAAAAATAAAAAATAAGAAAATCCTTGGAGTAGTCAGGGATGACAAGAACTGGGGCTTCTGTCAAGGATTTCTTTATTTGATCAAAAGAATCATGGGCCTCTACAATACATTTGATTTCACTATCCTTCCTTATCATATCTGTGATATACTTAACTAACTCAGCAAAATTTGACAGAAATATTCTCAGAAAACTTATTTTTCCCAGAAAAGATTGTACCTCTTTTTTAGATATAGGAAGTGATAAAGTTTGTATAGCCTCAACCCTGTTGGAATCAATCCTTACCCCTTCAGCTGACATTATATGCCCCAATAATTTTCCTTCTTTCATGACAAACAATGATTTTTTTGGATTCAAAGAGAGGAAAATTTTTCTTCATTTCAAGAAAACCTTTCTTAAATGATCACAACATTCCTTATCAGACTAAGAATACACAGTTATTTCATCTAAATAGATAACAACAAACTTATCCTTTTCTCCAATAAATTCTATGTCCATAGCTCACTGAAAAGTTGCCCCTGCGTTCATCAAACCAAAGGGCATCTTGGTGTACATAAATGTCCCCCAAGGAGTGGTAAAGGTCATCTTCTCCCCATATTCTGGAAAAATAGATACCTAATTGTATCTGGAAAATCCATCAACCATAGACATCCTGGTTGCTCATGTCACCTTCTGCAATATGTGCTCCATCTTGGGTAAAGGATAATTATCCTTCTTTGAGCTTCTGTTCAGATTTCGGAAATCAACACAAAGTTTGATTTCTCCATTCTTTTTTCTTACTGGGACCAAATTGGCTACCCATTCAGAATACCTCAAAGGAATGATAATTTTTTCATCTAAAATCTTCTTAACTTCTTTCTCCATGATAGGAAACAACATAGTATTGATTTGCCTCAAATTTTTCCTTAAGGGTTTGGTGTTTTCTTTTAATGGGATCTTGTGCTCTATTATGCTTGTGTCATAAGTTCTGAGATCTTCATAAGTCCAAGAGAATACATCAGCAAATTCTTTCAACAAGTTAGTATATTTTGCCCTCTTCTTTTCTGATAGGTTGCTTGACAGTTTGACATATTTTGGATCCCTTTTAGTGCCCACATTGCACTCAGTTATATCTGCATCATCAGTGGATACCTTACCTTTCAATTCCACATCATTCCCATCAAATAATCTTTCCAAAGGAACCAGTCCCTTTGGTATATGATTACTAGGCAGCTGCACAATATGATGATTATCAATTTTATTGAGGAAAACATTAGCATGAGGAGTGACTTTTGAATCATGATCCTGATCAATGTGTAATGCAGAAAATTCATCAACAGTCTCAAGAAAATTTTTATGTTCTAAATCATCTTCGAACACCTTCCAATATTTTACATTGGCTGGTATAGAAGGCCTGTATTTGACTTCTACATCATACTTGATTTTTGGTGGTATAGGAATTCTGAAGTTTCTTGTTGATACAGCCAAAGAATCAACCATGGTATTCTCTTCTCTAGGAATGAATGATATATTGAAAGCAGAGAAAAAATTGTCCACCAAATCCCACACTTCATTTATGTAAGATCTAGGCCTAGGATGCTTTGTCTGATAAAGATTTTTAATTTGATGGACTATCAATTCAACATCCCCAAATACTAACAGCTCTTCTATCCCCATGTCTTTAGCTTCCCTCAAACCTAAGACAAGAGCCCGATACTCTGCCACATTATTAGTAGTCTCAAATTCTAGTTTATATGAAAAAGATATAGTTTCTTGAGTTGGTGAGACAAAGATCACCCCAGCACCAACACCTTCCTTGGAAGAGGCTCCATCAAAGAACATGTTCCAGACAGAAGTGGTTAGAAGAGGCTCTTTAGAAAATTTGATGGAATTTTTTATGATTTCTAAAGGGGCTTCAGGAGCATTAATGAGCTGCAAAATACTAGATCCCAGATCTGTATCAAAAGAAAAAACATGGGGATTTGTGGGGTTTTCTTCATCACTAATGATGTAAGACAATTGAGCTTCCATTTAAATTCTTCTATGCTCTCCCCAAAAAACAGGAATAGTAGCATAAGAGAGATCCATCTGCAAGGTTCCCCAAAGTCCTTTTATCCAGGATCTTGACAAGAACATGCCAAACTTGGGGGGAACATTAGAAACTATGATATCCATAAGTATACTCTTCATTGGAAACTAAAATAAGGTCACCACCATATCCTTAATGACTCCAATACATTTGACTTTTCTGGAGTCAAAATAATATAAGTCATGATAGGTCTTTGTGACTTCTAACCCAAGTTCATCCATAACAGATTTTGGCATAAGATTGTGGGATGCCCCTGAATCCATGAGACAATTGTGTAGCACCTTATCATGTATATTTAGTGAAGTATAGAAAGGTGGGGATGAGTCATCTTTGTCTTCTATCAAAGGACCTAAAATCACTGCTGGTTTTTCATCTTGCAAATTTATTGAGTCAATGGCATTTGAAGATGATTTTGGCTGTAACATTTTGGATAAATATTTTTTAAAATCCTCATTTTTTATCAATTCCAAAAAAGGTACAGGGATATTTATTTTTGGATCTCCTTCTCAAAACTAAAGGAATGGGAAGGCTTGAAAATCTCTTTGGTTTCAGGAGGAGAATTTTTTATCAAAACTTGTGGGTTTTGAGAGTCTTTTTCCTTGCTTCTCATTGTCACAGCCTTGGAAGAATCTTCTTTTTGCATAGGTTGGTTAGGGGCATTGGCTTTTTCTTCATTCTTCTTAGATCTCAGATTATATCTACTAGGATTTTCCTTTGCTTTCTCTCCCTTTCTTAAATCATTAATTTTAATATCCATTAAAGATTTCTCATAAGAGGATTGAGTCAAGTGTGGGGATGGGGATGTATCACCTAAGCAATGAATCTCAGGATCAGTTTCTACCTCCTCTTCTTCTTCATCAGCCACAAAATTATTTTGCGAAGGAACTTGTACCCTCTGATCATCTCTCTCTCCATTTCTTGGATCTCTAGGAAATATTTGGGGAGTGTTATTTGGTCTCCTGTAGTTACCTCTGTTATCATTGTTTTGAGCATTTCTATATGTCTATTTCCCTTTTGATTTTAATTTCTCAATTTTAGTGGAAAGGGATTTTACTAATTTGGTCAACTCATCTACTTGAGAATGGACAACAAAGGAATCATAAGTTGAATCTTCATACTTTCTTTTTCTCCAATCCCTATCATATTTCCCCTTGAGCTTATCTGATGCCACTATGTTGGATTCTACCTCTAAGGCAACATCTTGCATATGAACCAAAGAAGGTGACCTTCTTTCTCTCAAAAGGAGGCAGAATTTGGAATCAAATGCACTGGCATAAGTGATTTTTTCCATGGTTTCAGTGGGTTTGATCTCATTAGGGATATTCTTGTACATTTTGTTAAATATTTTAGAAAAGTCAGAGACAGACTCTCCTTCTTTCCTTTTCAAAGATCCAAATTCGGTGATGTAGTACAAATAATCCTTTTTGTCACCCAAATGCCTCAATAAGGCTTCATCCAATGCCTCAATACCAGTAATGGATCCAGGGGCCAAACCCCTAAACCGCTTCCTAGCCTCACCAAAAAGTCTTTGGACAAAAAACCTCATCCAAACATCTTCATTTTCAATATTTTGGTTATCTGCATAGTTGTAGAAAGCAACAAGATGTTCCTCAGTTGTTACATCTTCTTCTCCTGTGAACTTAGGAATGTATTTCAAACAATCTCTAGGAGGGAGAGCATTCACTGGATGAGGTAAGACTAGATGAGCATATATTACAACCAATATGGCATCCATCCTATTTGGAGGGGGGTTACCAACTGCCATTTGATTTTGGATTCTTGGTGAACAAGAAGGAGAAGGAAACTTGACTGTGTGCAGAGTTGGAGAGGAAGGAACAGATGAAGGGGGGGTTTCAGTTTTCACAATAGAAGGATGAGTCTTGGAAGAGGATGGTAGGGTCTAAGAGGGATATGAATTTCTAATGTCTTTGGTAGCAAAATTTATAATAGAAAGAGGTGTAGAAAAACCTAAAGTAGGGAAATATTCAAAACTATCAAGACTGAAACACTTCTCAATATCAGGGGAAGAGAATATATCAATGTTTTCTTCTTTAAATTCAGTTTCAAGGGAAGAGTATTCAACAGGAAACTCTTCAAAATCATTTTTTTTAGATACTTCAACAGAATATAAAGGAAGCTTACTTGATAAAACAGCTGGAGTATCAAGAGTAGAATCAGGCAACTGATCAGAAGCACTTGTAGCAGCAACAAAAAAACGTTTTTGAGAAGCTTTTCCCTTCTTGATTATCTTCTCTAGGTCAGCCTCAGGTGATACCAAAGGTAGTTGTGGATTTGATCTCGTAGGTGTGCCTTTAGGTGCCAGAGCTAAAACAATGGAGTCGCAAGGTGCAGTCTACAATCTTCAAAATATTGAGTTCTAATGCACCTTTAGAACTAGAATTTGTGTTCTTTTAATCCTAGGGAAACGTTTTCAAATCATTCCCCGGCAAAGGCGCCAATAATATTATCACTAGGAGTCATCTTTACATTGCATGGAAGGAAATCCTAGTACCCATCAAGTTATAAGTGAATGTAAGGGTGTTTACGAGGTCAAATGGAAAATGACTCAAGTGATAATGTTCTAACTCAGTTTACAGGGATAGGATGAACCAACAATTAAGATATTGACTAACTTCAATCAATAGTTTGGGAGTAAGTATGAATAGAGGGAAGAATTGAATGAGAGAAGTATAGGGGTTGTTGTAAACATCAGGTCCACAAAGCCTAAGGAGGAAAGTTTCTTAACACAAGATCTTCTTGAACTGAGAAAGTAAGGAAGCTAAAAAAACATCATGATAACATACTGATCAAACATCCATCATAACATCATGACAATCATTCATGTGAATAATTCAAAGAATGAAAAAATAGCATTAGAAGAAAATAGGCTAAAAGAGAAACTAATTTCTATTAGTAAAAAAGTCTTTAAGTCCAGTACATCACTAGATCACAGTTACTTCATCAAAATATTACAGTATAAGGGAGCCTTGCTCAACCATATGAACCTACTAAAGAAAATGATCTATTTATAACAAAAGGGAGGCAACAACTGGAGGTACGAGCTGGCCTCCTTCCCTTGAAAAACTCTAAACATTTATTTGATCTAACAACTTATCAAACCACCTTTGCTATAAAACAGGAAAATGTTGGTGACTATTCCAACTGAATTTCAAACTAATTTGATTCCCTTTTGCTGTGCAACTCCCTATTTTCCATGTGTCTTTTAAAGAACGTGGTTGTCTTCATGATGCCAACTACTTCTTCTCCATCCTTCTTCATCATCAACTTATCCAAAAGTTATTATCTTGGTCCTCCTAGATCCTTGGTCTTTATTGGCAGCTTCCTTGGGTAGCAAATCTGGGTAGCACACTACAAGGAGAAAAGCTAGTGTCTGTAGGTAGAATCATTGTGTTGCATATGTGTACAGAGTCTTCTCTCTATGAAATATTAGGTAGTGTCATTGGGTAGCGTCACTTACGCTGCGTCTGTGTGCAAGTTTGGGTAGCATTACAAAAACGCAGTGCCTTCAATCCTTGAACATGTGCAAAATAATTTGTGGTTTTTCATGATGAAAAAACCGTTTTAATCAAGATCCTTGACTGCACAATAGGTAATTCCTTCTACCAATGGGGAAGCTAGAACTTAGAAAAAACCCAAAACCCAAATAGTTAAGCGCTTAGAAGCCTGTATAGATGGCATAGAAAATATTTTCATATTGGTTAACCCTCCCAAAAAGATACATCCTCAAAAATGGGGCTTACCCTTTACCAACTATTTTTTCGTTTTGACACTTAACCTCATACTCTTTCTGGTAGAAAGAGGATCTTTAATTGACACAACATACTTCTTCTTATTAACATTGACAGGCTTCTTTGGTGTAGGTGTGCTCTCCTTAGCTGTTGGTTTGTCATCCTCAATGGAAGCTTCAACCAACACCTGCAAATTTCTTTGGGCTAGCTCACCTTGAAAGTTCTTAAGATCGGCCTTTATCTTCCTATTTTGAGACTGGAAGCCTTTTTTTTTCCTTTAAAGATTCTTTAACTGTCTATCAAGGTGCTGGGCCTTTCTAGCTACAAGCCTTTCCAAGTCAAGGGTGTGACTGTAGCCATCCATGAGCTCTTTCATCTGAGCCAAATTGACCTTATCTTCTACTTTAAGACGAGCTATTTATTTTCTTGCATCTCTAAGTTGCTTGATAAGTCTTTTGTAGGTTTGACTATCAGGAGGAATAGTGGCATGTACAGTCTCACTAGGATTTTTCTCAGACTCCTCTTCCTCCTGCATGGGAAGTGTCTTGTCTACCTCATCAGGTTCCTTGATGACTTTATTTTTATTCTTCTTTCTCAGCATAGGGGTTTCATCTTTTCTTTCAAAAGGATTCTCAATGCCTTTCTCAAAGGTTTCATCTTTACTCTCCAAAGGTGTTTTAGTACCTTCATCATTACCATTTTGTACAGGGGTTTCTTATTTCCCTTCAGTAGGCTGAGAACTACCTTTACCCTTATTCCTCTGAATAATGGTTTCTGATTTTTCCTCCATAGGATTTTCAATGCTCTTACCCTTCTTATTTTGAATAGAATTTTCTGGTAAATACTTCTCTTTGAAAACCTCTTTTGGAATTGATGACCTTGTGAAAGGCCTTTTACCCTTGATTTCGACTGCTAGAGGAGAAGAGGGAAAAATAATCTTCTTCCCTTTCTTGGATGCAGCCTTGCTATAAAAAGGAACCTCTTCTAACCCTGGTGGAGGAGGTAGTGAAAAATCTCTGTGTGAAGAAGGAAAAACTTCCTCCTCAGCCTGTATGACCTACCTGCTGATCTCTGGAACTTGAACAGAGGTTCTTCCCTTTCTCTTCCTACTGGTTCCTTCTTTAGTAACACTAGTGGGTGACAAAGGACTTGCCTTTTTTGATTGAGGAGTTGGTGCTAAATCCAACTTGAAATGGGAGGTAACAACAAAATTCTCCCATGGAATCTCTTTCTTACCCAATTCCTTAGAGACTAGCATTCTGATTAATCCAAAGTGGAAAAGGATAGAATTCGCATATTTAGATTTGGCCTGTATCATGTCTGACATCTTACCTATACTCCTCAACAAGTAATAAGGAATATTCATCTCAAACTTACCATTAAAATGTAGCAACAACCTTATATGGTACTGGTACAAGGTGTTGAATCTCCCTTCAAAAGTAAAATATATATGTATGATCTTCAGTAATATGTCAAATTATTCAATCAATTGACTCCTTGGCATACCTTTGGACAAGTCATTGGCTTGATATTCAGGTTTAAAAAGATCGTTTTCATAGGCTGAACTCAAAGCGATGGCTTTGAACCACCTTTTACCTGTAATGGGGATCCCTATTGCAACTCAGATAGAGGCTTCAGTCATTTCAAACTCCAAATCCACAACCTTGGTTTTCTTACCATCAAACTGTAGTGAAAACTATCTGGCTACCTATGGATGGCCTCTCTGCATGTTCTAACAGAAAGAGAGGCACCCTATTATTTGAAAGGCCTCTCTTGCTATGGGTTATGTATAAAAAATATGCATGTCCAACGGTTCTATTCTGACCACCTTGCCACCTTTGTGTGTTTTCCTCGATTGAGGAGTCTCCATGGCTCAAAATGAGGGATTTTAAGAAGTTTAAGGGATGGTAATGACCAGGAAGGCTTTGAATCAGGCTTTAGATATAAGGCTGGCCCTTTTGGGCATACTGATGCTAGTAGGCCAAGCTCAATTTTAGGAATTATACCCTTAGGATTCTACACATATTCTAGAGTGTAAACAGTGAGGGTGTAATCTGAAATTGACCCTCTGTAATTGAGAAAAACGCCAAACTCCGAGGTGAAAGGAAGCAAGGAAAATAGAGAGGGTTTGAGTAGCACCTCTGGGTAGCGCAACATCGACACATAGGATAGGTTATTTACAGGCTTGCGATTTCAATGGTTAAGGTAAAAAATAGTAATCAGACCATAGATATGGGCAAGGAAGTTTACAGTTATGAAAAAGAAAAAGACAAGGCTACCATGCATATATGGGTCCTTTACTAATGTGAAAGCTTAGCAAACCGAAAACCTGAGCATAAATCTCCTGTGAAAATTAATATGCGGAGGAGGCAACACGGGATACCTATGGAGTAGACACCTGTTGAGATATTCAATGCAATCTTAGGATGAAATCGAGAAAACTTCGGCCCTGGAATCTTTCTCAGCATCAGATTTGGTTGACATGCGGTTGCCTGATCAGAACTTGTGAATTTGCACAGTGCAACACTATTGAGATTTTTAAAATTAGAAATCATTACCAAGGATCATAAATGCAAGATCTTTGAAGGCATATTTAACCGACTTCTGGCACTGAAGACAAGGGACATGACATCAGTCATGGCAATCATGGCTCCAGGTGGAAGTGTGATGAACGTGATAGGTGCTACGGAATTGCCTGATAAATAGGCAACGCATCCACTTCAAAATGTGATTATATAGGTAAGCGAGGACGTTGAGGTATGCCTATCAGGTCACGAGTGAGGAGAGGAGTGTCACAACAATCTATTCATGGGATGGATCGACCTAGGGAAAAGTCATGAAGGGGACCAAAATAAGTCATGAGATAGAATGGTTCAAGGATCAAAAAACAATTTGAGGATCAAATTAGAACTAAGACTCAAAAAATTTAATCATCTAAAAGGTCCTACCGAACATAAATTTTAAAGGGATGAGACCTTAAAAGAAAAAATTAAAATCTAAGGCTTGAAAAAATATTGAAAACAAACTAAAAGACCCAAGGCAATTTAGTGTGATAACATTGGATCCACAGGGGATGGCATGCCCCCTGTGGGCTGCCAAGAATGAGTAGATACAGTGCCTTATCCTAGGGCTATGGGGTCAGTTATTGAAATAAAAATAAAAAGAGAATGATATTTACAATGACAAGAAGAGCCACTCAAGGCTCAAGTAAAGTATTTTTTCAGGAAATGCCCATTAACAGGGCCACCAAAAACCTCTTCATTCTTCATATTCTGCATCTTGAAAGTGTTATTAGAGAATACCTCAGAGATTTTGAAAGGAATGATCCATAAAGCTTCAAATTTACTGTTCTTGATGATCAAATTAGAGCTAAGACTCAAAAAATTTAATCATCTAAAGGGTCCTACCGAACATAAATGTTAAAGGGATGAGACCTTAAAAGAAAAAATTAAATTCTAAGGCTTGGAAAAATATTGAAAACAAACTAAAAGATCCAAGGCAATTTAGTATGATAACACTTTCCATTGTTGGAACCAGTTTCTTACTCACGACATTTGTTTCCTCTCTTGTATCATAGAATTCATTTATCTATAAAAAAGGAAGGATGGGCAGGAAAAGAATATTATCTCATGTTGGCAGGAGTCGTGTCGCCTTTGAACAAAGAACAAACTTTTGAGTCCAGTTGTCATCCAAAGTTTGGGTTTAGTATGACCATAGGAAGCTGAGCTTGTTACTTAGAGTTTACTCCTCAAATAGTTTACTCTTCCATTCCATATGGAGAGTTTGATTTATGCCTCATGCATCACAAAGTTTCAGTATCAAGTCTATGTTTCCAAAGTCCTCCATATGTCTCATTCTCTTGTTAAAAGGATGTCTATAAGCATGTGTTGGCCATTTATGAGAACTCTTGACTTTGAATGTCATCCATACCCTTAGTGTATCTCAGAGTCACATGAATTTATAGTCCTACCATGCACCCTGGTCCTACTTTCATTATGGATAGGTAACCTTTAACCCAATAGTCGACATCTCCTCATTGGTAACTGACTGGGGGGTTTCCCTTATTTTAAATGGCAAAAAATCTATTCAAACATTGGGATTAATGCAGTGTCTTGGATTCCCTTATCCTTATTGGTGGTTTCCCATCCTTTGTCAGTACTTTTCATTATTGGTTGTTATTCAGAGGGTATTTTTTGTGCACTTCTTACATATGGTGCATGCGAAAGACTCACAGGGTCATTGGTTCATGAAAATGTTCTTCATTCGAGTTCCTCCAAATAATGAAGATATTTATTTGTACCTCGTGTTGAATGATGAGAGATTCCTTAATTCTCTCCTTTTAGAATGCCTCCTTCCATCAACTTCAACTCATCTATTCTAGAAATGAGGCCTAGAGTCCTATGGGTACCTAGAGGATTGCAGTCATTAGTGGCAGGTTCTCTTGCCAGAAACATTTGGGAATACATCAATGTCTCTTGATCGATGGATTATTCAAGTGGTCGACCTCAACACCTTTAGTCACACTTGTAATAATGGACTCAGTGCCTTGATACCTACTTTCATTATCAATAGGTTGTCTCATGTTTGTTAATGGTATACCTTAATGACTGATAATCAAATGAAGTCTCATTATTTTCAAACTCAACTCCTCTATTCACATGATGTAGACTTCCACCTTTGGCGGATCGTGTAGAAGACTTGAAGACATCAGTTTATAGTCGCATATTCTTGAGTTGTTGCTATCATTCATTGGACCAGTACCTATATGACTTCAGCGATCCTAGGAGATCATATTGTACTCTATTGTATACAGATATCTTCAGATTGATTTTGAGACTGGATTTCACTAGGCCTTGTTTGCGACTAGGACTACCTATGGCATGCATTTATTTTGTATTTCTTATTCATGGCCATGAAAAACTATTTGGTGTATTTCCACACGGATCAGTAGTGTACTTCAAATTGGCAGTCATGTGTACAAAGTAATTCTGAATTATAATATTCTTATGAGAAACTAGTTCATCTAGTTGGGTCTCCATTACTCCACTTCTAGGAATTATAATGTATTTCGTCCATCACAGATACTTCTCTGACCTCACACATTAGGGGGCATATGTTATAGCAATATTTTCCTCACCCTATGCAACTTGCTCAGAAGGCCTTTTCCATTTCCCTATTCAAAATTGAAGTCCCCTTTTGCAATTCCTAGATCTAAAAATAATATATTCCACATATACACGCCCTAACAGCTATACTTCATGTGTGTACGCAGGTTTCACCATTATAGCCTGTGTACATTAGGTTTTGTTCCCAAAATAAAAAAAAGTGTTTCGGGTTTCCATGTAACGTCACAAGATCCATGATCCTTGACCTTCCATATACTGGAAACATTTTGACTCGGCCTTTCAATTTCATTTCAAGGCTATAAAATGAGCCATATCCAAGTTGTGGAAGATGAGAGAATTCAACTTTTTAGAGAAAATTTACTCTGGAGAAATTATTCACTTCATATTGAGTCTACATCCCTTTGTACTTTAAAGTATGAACACATTGTTCAACCCCCAATCTCTTCCCTCTTTGATGGAGAACCTCATTTTATCTCTTATATGAGCTTGCCTTTGGTGGAGGATTGAAGTGGTGGAGGCCCAACTAGAAGGGACTTATTTTCTCGGTTCTGAGACGTGTTGACAGAGAAGTTTGTCACTCATACACTTTTTTTGATCATATTTTAATAGAAATACTCTTTTCTCGTCCAATTAATGTCTTGCAAATATTTGAATTGTTATTCCATGGGCATATTTGTTATGAATATTGATGGATTATGCTATTATTTGTGCTAAGTTTATATATTATCACCATATTCTTGTGTTTCATGGTTGTTGAGGACAAGTCGCAGGTATAAATATTTGGGTCACGTGCTCAACGGTGGTATTCATCAAACGTTCGGATGATGTAGGATCTTTATCTTGTCTTGTTAGCATTTACATTTATATTGCATACTTGGGATTAGAGTCGATTTATGCAGTCATTCCATCTATTGTGGTTTACTCCATGCCATAGAGTGATTTTCTTCGTAACAATGCTTACAAGGTGGCTCTAGCCGGGAAAAAGGTTAACTCTCGAGGTCTCTCTAAGTCAAAGGAAAAGGAAGAGAATACTCATAATTTAAAGGAATATTAGAAGGATGAGGGAACTAATGGGTCAAGGGTAAAGGAGAGGAATGGGTTGGAGGTTGATAAAACTCATATGTTAAGGGTAATCTATAGACATAAGGAAGAGATATGTAAGAAGACTCAAGACACCATTTAAGGGAAATATATCAAGGACGGAAGTTGAGGGATACTCAACATCCATAACAACTTTATCACATACAACCTTGTCATAAAGAGGAGGTAAAATCTCAAGAAATATTTCGAAAAAATCCAAAAGCGATGATATCTTTCCCTCACTATGTTTTCCATATGAATCCATGATCATCTCATCCTCATGAAAATCTAGGGACAATAAGAAAATATTCATCTTAACATCTTGATGGCTAATGTTAAGTTTCAAAATACATCTTGACAGGTCCAAATGGCCTGTCAAGTAGGTAAGGGATAATTCCCAATGTCATGTCCCAATTAGGCCTACTCGTGTTTGGGGCAGTGTTTCCGATCAGTATTAGGGCCTGCTTTCCACGAAGAATTAAAAGAAAAAAATAGGGAAAGATGAAATATTGTCCCCCGAAGAATTTGAACTAATTCTAAATCTACTATAAAACAAAAGAAAACTAATCTAATCTAACTACTTCTAACCTATCATGTATAGGAGAAAAAATAATAGATGAATACAGTTTAAAATGACATATTGAACAACAAAGATAGTTCAAGGAAGCAAAGAATGTGTTAAAACAATAATATTGTAGATATTATCACAAATAGTTGAAAATTGGACCTGTAACATCATCCCTATACTCAGAATAAAGAATAACAACATAAGCATTCTAAATATTAATCATATAAATAGTTCATATGATGAGTGCTTGAAAAACTTAAATAACAAAGAAAATAGCGGAGTAATCCAAAACACATTTGATAATTGTTATGACTTCAAAACCCCTTTTGTTCTTCATATATCCATAAATAAAATTATTCTCATCCTATACAATGGGAAAAAAATTCCCTTTTATTACATTCAACTAGCTCTCTTTTATAAGTTAAGAGAGACTCAGTTCTTGCGAGTATTCATTTCATTTCCTTTTGTTTTGTCATTTTACACTTCAAATTTCTCTTAATTTTTTTTAAATGAATAGGTAAGCATTATAAAAGGAAGCTAAAGAGATTACTAAGTAGTTATTTTCATTTTATTTGTTGTTCATGAGTGATATTTTTAAAAATTTCATTAACTCTCCTTGTTGGTGTACTCTTCTATTCATCAAGTTATTCTAGGCATTTCTAGTGTCATTATACTAAATTATATCACTCCAAATTATTCTTCTCTATTTTATCTTTCTAATGTTCTCCTGCAGGTCTAATTTTGACTCGTGTAGCTCTAGATATGACTACCTGAACATTCTACAACCTATTTTCTAATTAAACTCAAGCCTATTCTATTTTTTGAATTTTCTAAGATTTCCACCATCAACTAGTTAATATTTTTTATTCCATCATTTCCTCCTCTCTGTTATATTTCCAACAAGCTATCCCAGGCCTAATTTTGTCTTCAAGAGATCAAGATATGTCTATATGAACATTGCACACTGAATTTCCTATTAAATTTGTGACCTTATGTTCATTGTATTTTCTGGGGTTTTTTATCATTGGTTTATCCTAAAGTTTTCTTCCAACACATTCTCTTTCCCGATAATTTTCCAACGAGTTATCCCGAGCTTGCTTCAGACTCGTGTATCTCAAGAAATGTTTGTTTAGATTTTGACGCTCAACAACCCTCGATATGCTTATGGATTAATTTTGATCATTGATCTTGAACTTGAAAATCATTATATCACATGAATGAGGTAATTCAAGACTAAATGGTTTACATAGTTTTTATCCCACTTACTTGATTTTTGTAAGTACTTAGAAGAGGCATAGGACCCAGGGATCATGTTGTAATTTTGGCCAATTACCGTAGTAAAAAATAGGAAAATAATAATAAAAAAATAAAATAAGAATAATAAATAAGAAAAACAAAATAAGAAAATGAAATAATGAAAAGAATATTTAACCTAAAGTTATTCTCCCAAATATATTAAAACAATTCAATCCCAACGATTAGTGTTGATGGTCATGAAGGTGAGGGTAACTTTAATTTGATGGGTGGAGTCCAAGAAGGTCATTCAGATAGGCTTTGGAAGTTGAGGGTAAGTTGACTTCAATGGGTGGAGTTTATGGGTGGATTCTGATAGTTTTTTTCCAATAGGCTCGAGAAGGTGAGCGTATGTTGACTCTAATGGGTGGAGTTGATGGTTGGAGTCCAATAACATCATTCTGACAGGATCAAGAAGGTGACGGTAATTTAACTCTGATGGGTGGAGTCCCATAAGGTATTCCTAATAAGGTCTCATTCTAATAGGCCTGGGAAGGTGAGGGAAATTTGACGCCGATGGGGGGAGTCTGATAATGTATTCCTAATAGGTTATAATTCCATTAGGGTCTTCCGATGGGCTCTTCTCATAGCTCATTTCGATAGGCTATTCCCATAGTTCATCTCGATATCATCTTTCGATATCTCATTCCAATATGATCTTTTTATAGCTCATCCCAATGCGCTCACTGATCCCAATGGGATCTTCCGATGGGCTCTTCGGATAACTCATTCTAATAAACCCCCTAAAGTCATGGAATGTTAAGTTAATAATGCAAAGGTTCCAAGGGTATCCAGGGAGGGGAGGAGGGGATTCCAAGAATGAGGGAAGACTTGTCGAAAGGAAGAGATTCTTAGAAAAGTACGAGGTATCTCTTAATTATAATTCTTGATGGGAATTTACCAAAAGGTGAAGGTGAAGCCCAATGGGAAGAAGCCTTGGAATACGTTTAATGAAATATTAAGTTGAAAACCAATGGGGTGAGTGGAGGGATATTTTAAAAATTAAAATTAAATAAACAAATTAAAACACACACACACTTTACGTATAAAAATTGTACATTAGGGTTTTAGGAAAAATGAACCATACAAAAATAGTCTACCCATGTAAAATTAATTTTGCTCATGCAAAACAACATTTACCCATGAAGAACAATTTATAAAGTAAACTTGATTTTTATACCAAGGGTAATTTTGGGTAAAACCATGGGAAATTTGTAAAAACCATGTGCAATCAAAACCATGTGGTTTTGCAAAACCAAGGGAAAAATACAAATGAAAATAAATAAATACATAAAAAATAAAAAATAAAGTAAAAATAAAAATCATAAAATAAATAATATAAATAAATCTAAAACTATGTAAAATATATACAAAAACTAGGAAAATGAGGCCAAGTTACACACGAGTGAGAGTTCCACAATAGTTAGGGTTCTGCACCTATGTACCAAAAATAGGAGCAAGGTATAGCATGTAGATTTTGAGTAACCGGGAGTCGATTTGGGTAGGTATGTCGTATGGAGATCACGAATGTTCAAATTTGGATATGATATATGGAAAGTGACTAGGGGGTAAAATGATGACATGTCATGCAACACATCAACACCACAAAGAGAGACTCATGTGATAAAAGGATATTGACACTAGTCGAACACATAATACATGTCAATCCAATCCAACTAAAATATCAAAGGGAAGACTTGATGATATTGCAATGAGAGGGAATATGATCATATTAGGGAATAGATTCCCACATCAAGACACAATGCCTAAAATTGATTATGACAAGTGGTGAGCAAGCATTGGGTGATGATACAACAAGGTTCTACATCCATGCAACTTGATAAGTCTTTGAGCCTGGGTTTTCAAAGAGAGGGGATTCCAAAAAAAGAACCTGATGGAGATCAATACAAAGAATCTCATGCCTCTCAGATCTCAAGAATATCACAATGAACTTCACTTGTCCAACCAAATGAAAGGATCAAGGTTCTAGCCTCATCAATGCAATGGTGATAAAAAAAAATCCAACTAAGGTTTGCGAAAGACAAGGATTATTTTATAATGTTGATTGTTGGCTTCAAATGATAGACTAGATACACATAGAGAGAAGTCTAGGAAAGAGGAATAATATTAAGGGATTCCCCACATGCATTTCAAGGATGGAGCAATCATGTAAAGGAAGTGACCATGTGAACCTACTCCTACAACCACATAAAATATGTTATCAATTATGTGAGCAAGAAGATGTTTTTCATTATACCATAAAAATTACATCCTTTTCCTTCAAAAAATTTATGGATGAGTGTTGGGTTTTTTAAAAGATAATAATCCATGATCTCAGATGTTGTAGATAATTTTCATGAAATTTTCATGTACGAAGTCTCAAATTCATATAAAGGATTAGTGATCTTATAATTCTAGTAAAGAGTTTGAAATAGAAGAGTAAGAGCAACATACGAGAGCATAAAGATGAAGACATTAAGCACAACATGAAAGAAAGAGGATGCAACTTGCATATGTATTTTTCATTTGAGTTATCCATTCATAAAATAATCAAAACAAACTCATTCAATACATACAATATAACATAAAACCCTACAACCACATAGGATCATCAAATACTTCAAAATCTGCAATAGGTATCGAAGATAACTTGTCAATTATCATCATATAAATTCCAATGAAGCATCATAAGTCAAGAAGCATCATGAATACATTTGAAAGCATAATATCAAAATGATTAACAAACCTATTAAAAAAAATCATCAATAAAGATCAAACCCCCAACTCCTTGAAGGAAGGTAAAGAATTAACATTAGTCTCAAGCAGTAGAGGATTAGGAATTAGTGTTCAAATTTTAGTAGGGGGGGGGATTTCCTTTTTCTTGTAAAAGAGAAAGTAAAGAGGGGTGATTGTGGCCACAAAAAATGGTGACACACTTGAAGAAGCAATTATCTCTATTAGTATAATTGAATGGAACTTAATTCATATCCAAATGTTAAGGATACGATTAACAAACTGCAAAAAATTTCCAATAACCATGGGTACCACAATGAAGCCAAATTTCTAAAATATATAACCCAATATTTATAGTACCTATAATATAGCACACATTTTCAAATAGTAAATTAGTGAGGTAAATTCTTTGACTAACTACAAACTTCTGATTGAATTTGGTTTAACCATGGGTTTACACTTTTTATAACAATCGAACATCTACATAAATGTGTTTCTTATCTCTCTTTTCCCAACATTTCTTAACTACTAATGAGCATCCATATCTCCAATGAAGTTTCCTCGGTACCATACAATCATAGCTCCACTTCCACCAAGTGTCCATAGCCCCGATTGGTTTACTTGTACTTCCCACATTGTTTTTTTTGTAAGTTAGAAAAATTGTATTACCCGCTATGAAAATTAACATACAATATTAATTTTTGTCGATGATTGGTATGCCATTAAAGGAAAAAATCCCATCATAACATATGTTAAAACTTCACCAAAGGGTCAAAATATAAGATAGACAAAATGTCTTAGTTTGGTCTACAAAATTTAAATTGATCTATTGATAAAGTAATCTACTGAGAATTGAAATAATTGAAAGGATATCTAAATTGTACCAAGAACTAGGACTACTTTTAAACTGGAGGTGGATTTGGATCATGTTTTGGTGGTGGTCAAAAACCCATTGCTATTAGAATAGGGATATGAAGCAAGGTGGCGTCTTGTGCAGACATCTAAGGAAATGGAAGTTGAAGATACAATGTTGTATGCATATCCACGAGCCACAACACACACCTCTTCAATTTCTCAATGTTGTGCTTTATATATACCACTATTTTGCGTGTTTCAAAGACCAATTGCAAATTAATATAATGGAACTGGTGATCCATGGAGCATGAATTTATTTATATTCTAAAGGAAAATAATCGGTGTGATGGAAGGCTCCTCATGGATTTGCAGAACGAACCGGAGGGGGACTTCAAATAAAAAAAGATTCCAAAGGAGTTGGGAATGGATAGCCACCAGTATTTGTGTCTTCAAATTCCACATCCACTCACTCAACTCAACATCCCCATATCTCATATGTCTCCCGCATGGACAATTCCTTGCACTTAACAGAAAATACCCCACAATTGTAGTTAGTCATGTGGCTCTTGGAATTGCCACTTCAACGCAGTTGGCCTCTTTGCAGAACTCACAACATAAAAATTGTTATCACAAGATTTTTACCTATACAAATCCCTATGCAAGTCCCAAAATATTTCTAACTATAGGAAGCCCTACCATTGTCACCTTAGTAAAAATTCCTCTTGTTTTAGTGATGGATGAGTTCCACCACAAGGGAGGCTTCTCTGGTGACCTAAAGGGATCAAAGTAACAAGTGTTTTAGCCAATATGATCTAGGTGGATATCGGTGGCCACCCACCTTTTCCAAATGGCTCAAAATAGTTTTCTGGCAATTTTGGTAATTTACTATTTTTAGCATTTTTTAACTTCTCGAGCCATTTTGAGGCCCTAAACGACATTTTTGGGAAAACAGGGAGACATATGGAGATTCCTTATACATTTCCCCCAAAATGAATCTCCTCGGTTATACCTTTCCAATGGGCTATAATGCGCCTAAAACGAAGAGTGTATGCAAACATTATGACCCCGAGAACTTGATGTACTAACTTACCCAAACGAGGCCCACATGAATTTTGGTGCTTCATCTCCTAAGGTTAACCTTTTGGATGTCTAGGGTTTTTGGAATTCCTTTTTTTTGTAAAAAGGCCTTCATATCCTCATTGTAATCATGTTCTTGCGAATGCAAGTATCCGTCACATCTCTTCTCAAAGATAAGATGCCACCATTCTAGTGAGTCTTTCACTCTGTATTTTTACAGTCTCTGTACATTTCTTTTAGTAATAGAAATTGTGTATTAATGTATCTTGGTATTTATGGTTGCATCTTTGATACAATTTTGTTATATTATTGGATATCTGCGATATTTCTGTGCATTTCTTTATTACATATCCTCGATCATTTCATGCCAAAAATAATTTGGATCACAAGCCTATCACCCTCTTTGTTGATCACCTAATTCATGTTCTAGGTCAAGGAGAACAAAGAGGTATAAATATGTTTCAGTATATTCCTACAACAAGAACACTTATAGCATACATATAATTGTTTCCAAGTAAAAACATGCAAATAATACCTCTTTAAGACACTAGACAGTCAAAATTTGTATGGGTGTTATGAAATTGCAGTAATTGACAGTAGTACAACAACAATGAAATAATTATAACAACAACAATGATTACACTTAAGAACTACAACAAATAACCATGAAAACTTATAGTTTGCTCAATATAAATTTATTCAATTGTTAGATGCAATTTTTGGGTATGTTAGACCACCTTTATGAGAGTGTATACACCAAATTTAAGTGTATTCATATGGCTATAACAAAAATTTTCAGCAACAAGTTTACTAGTCAATTAGATTGAGTTAGTGTTAGTAGAGTTAGTAGGAATCTTGAGAGAATTAAAATAGAGAGTTTGTTAATCACTTTCACCATAAGAGAGATTAAAGATCAATGCTTTTGAGGGGCATGTAGTCTTTACAATAAAAATACAATGCTTTGGAGATGAATCTTGCAAATACTAAGAGGTATGGATTAAACTATAAGGTGCTAACATGTTAGAGCCTTATGGTTTAAGCCTTAAGGAGAAGGATTTCTAGAGTTCAAGAATTTTTGGGCTCTAGGAAATATTTTCTCCCTTCTTAAGTACTTCAAGTAGGTCAAAATCAAGAGTCTAGGGAAAAAATCCTAAAGTGCTAGCACTTTATGGATTTACGAGTCTAACCCTAGCTAGGATTTCTTCACAAATTTTGGACAAAATCGACCTTGTTAGAGGAGGAAGCACTTATGCTCTTCTCTCAGGGTTTTACCAAGCAAGGTTTCAAGAATGAACAAGAAAAATTACCATGAAACATTTACGACATGAAATAAAATTGTAGAAACTTTACTTACTACAGTAAAATACCATGAAAATAAACCCTAATTGCAAAAAATCCATCCAAAATTAAACAAATAAGTATCCACACTTGACCTCCAAGAGATAGTGCACGAGAGAAAAGAGCCAATAAACCTAAAATAGAGAAAATTCCAAACTTGTTCTCTCACAAGTGGTGAAAAGATGTGTTGAAAAATGAAAGTGAGATGGCCCTGTATTTATATGAGTCCATATAAACTAGTTTTTCCACTTAAAAATATCAACAACAAATTAGAAGAGGGAGACCCCCTTCATTTTCCTTTACATTATGTAAAAATGAAAAATACATGAAATAAAACCCTAAATAAGGTGATGCCATGCCCTAGTAGGGTGACGTAGGGATAGAAATGTGACATCCAACCTCAATGAGTGGAATGTTGGGACTCCAAAGGCCATGTATCATCATCTTGTGTGAAAACATCCCATGCCATGAGCCTCCACCTGTCAAACCACCTCTAGAACCACATCATCAATCAAACCCTAGCCTCTAAGATGATGTCAAGGGCTAGTGGGTGATGTCATAGGCTTCCAAATGCTACATCCAAGTGAGAGAGGGGTGAAATCTCATCCTCCAATTATGACAAAGTGCCTCCCAAGGTAAATTCCTCCATGCTCAAGTTGCAATGCTCATCATCAATACTCTCCCATGTGTGGGGTATGACATCCATCATATGGGATTTGAATCCCATATGAAGGTCTAGGTGGCATAGTCGTTTCATGAATAGATTTCACCAGGAAAGTTCCTGCAAAGACAAAAAAGTATGCCCTCTAAGGGTCCACAAGTCATATGAATCATGCCAAGTAAGACACATTTAATATCAGATCCACCCAAACAAGTGCATTAAATTCCCCCTTTTAAAATTAAACAAATGCTCAAAGACCTTATAAACTTTGTCAAATTTAGGTATTGTAGAGGTGTCATGCTTCTCTATTGGGTAAGTCAATCCCCAAGTCAAGGAATGTTTCCCAAAAAGACCCTATATATATCATGAAATGAGTATAAGGTGTATCAGGGGAAGAATTTTTGGCATGGGGTTATTGACATATCAATCGTTCATATTATCTCATTTACGGGTGCCTTTGTGGAGGGTGTGATACATCCTTGAGCTCCTTTATTTGTAATGAAACTTTTTCCAAGCCCTTTTTTCTCTTTATTATGTCTTAACATTGAGTACCATGTGAAATATAAATAAAATGAGCACTGCAATGCCACTTTAAGTTAGAACACATTGAGTGCTCTATGCATTGGAAATAAAAGAACATTGCAATGCATTCCCCATCAAGTGGGATATTTTCATTTATTTTGTTATTCATTTTTATTAAAAGTCATTTTATTCATTCAAAGAAGCATTTCATGTCTCTTAGGACTTTAGGGGGAGAATTTATGTATGATGTGAGTTAAAACACCTCTAGGCCTTCAACCTCTTCTTCCCATGAAATGAGGTAGAAGCCCTTCTTTGGGTCAATGCACCCCAAAACCCAAAAGATGAGGGAACAAAGGGGAAGAAGTGTGGAAAGTGGTAGGTATGAGTGATGAATTATACAATGACCCTTCAAGGAACCCCTCATTATACACCCTTTTCCCAAGGGTGACCAACTTACAAGGATACCATTTCAACCACCAAGGTGAAATTGGGAAAAAAAATCAATTTCCAATCGAACGTTCTATTATCAAGAAAACACCCTTTGCAAAATGATCAAATGATTCAAACATTAAAGTGACACTTACCATGAGAATAGAATTGTTACTTCATGTAGAAACACATGTTTTCATCTTGGAGCCCAGTTGTTGTAGATGATGTTTCTCTGCTACCAATGATGACGGTGAAGTGTGGCGAAGAAGAGGGGCTATGTGGGCTATGTTATCCATCCATCTCTCGACACTCCATGTCTTCTACCTGTGGTCCTCGAGACATCTTATCCTCAGTTACCCCTAGGTTGTGGGGGTAACGTCTAACTCCTACAAGGGGACATGTGCTCGTCGTAGAGTGCATGAGAACCTCAACATATCTTGGTATGAACTATGCTTGCACAAACTCAATAAAGTTGTTGAAATAAGAGGGGTGGTGTAAACATAGTTACCAACTTAACGAGAACTCTACATTGTTCTCATTTTTGGGGGGGTCAAGTTTTTCACCTCGTTTTTTAAAATGGTGCTACCGGTAGCACCCCCCTCCCTTTTTAGGTGGTTTTTTGATATTTTAATTTCTGATACATAAGGTTTCCACTTTATTTTTTTAAATGCTTGTTTTTTCATTTATTTTCAAATTGTTCAATTTTTATTTTGTTTTCTTTTTCTCGACAGTGTTTTTTCATCTATTTTCAAACTTTTCTATATTTTTTTTATTTTTTTTTATTCAATGGTGTTTTTAATCATATTTCCATGCTTCATCAAATATTAAAAATGTTGTACACCATTTATTTATTTTTAAATTAAGTTTTTTCATACAATTATGTGTCCTTAATTAAGTTATGGTTTCATACATTTTAAATATAGTGGAAAATATCATTTTTAACACATTTGTTTTACCTTACTTCAATACATAGAAAATAATTGTAGTTAAATAACACTATTTTTAAATATTTAACAGAAAACTATATTTCATTTTTTTTTGATCAATTAAAAACTAAAAAGAAATAAGAAAACAAACAAATTGAAATTTAAAAAACAAAAACATTTTAGAAACAAATTTATATGAGAAAAAACCATTG
>ML778987.1:838970-867763 GCA_009831015.1 Picea engelmannii
TAATTGTTTCCACCTTATTTTGTTGGCAAACCAAACATTCTTCCACAAACCTTTGAACATCATTTTTAAGGCCATCCCAAAAAATATTCTTCTTGACCCTATGGTAGGTTTTTAAAAATATCGATTTCCCTCCTACTAGAGAGGTGTGCAATTCCAATAGTACCTTTTGTTTGAGTTGGGATTTCTTACATAAATATAAGTGATCTTTGTACCATAGTGAATAATTTTTCCATGTAAATGTGTCTGATGTACTGGAATCCTGTTGCATCCTTTGAATAAGAGTCCACACTTTTTCATCATTCTTCCATTCATCCCTTGCTTCTATTATCCAATCGGGTTGGATGATCAAGATAGCACAGAGAAAGGACTCAACATCCTCATCCTTCCTTGAGAGTGCATTTGCCACAACATTTTGCTTCCCTTTTTTATAGACGATTTCAAAATCATAACCCAATATCTTGGTTACCCATTTTTGTTGTTCTTTTGAAGATAGTCTTTGTTCCAAGAAGTATTTAAGACTATCATGATCTGTTTTGACCTTGAAGTGCCTACCTATTAGGTAAGGAATCCATTTCTTCAATTCATGTAGTATTGCCATCATTTCCTTCTCATAAATGGGTTTGTGTAAGTCCTTTCCCTTGAGTGGTCGACTTTCAAAATCCAAGGGCCTTCCTTCTTTCATTAGGACAACACCAATTCCATTTCCTGAGGAACCACATTCCACAATAAAGGATTTTGTGAAGTCTGGAGTGGTCAAGATAGGAGCTTTGCACATCACCTCTTTAAGTTGTTCAAAAGATTTAGTTGTCTCTGGAGTCCATGAAAATGCATCCTTCTTAGTTAGTGTCGTTAAAGGTGGTTCTATTCTTCCATAGTGTCGCACAAACTTGTGGTAGTAACCTGTCAAACCCAAAAATCCTATAAGAATCTTTAATGTTTTGGGAATCATCCAGTCCATCATGGCTTTAATATTGTTAGGGTCTACCTTGACACCTTCATGAGATACAATATGAACCAAATTCTCTACCTCCTTCACTCCAAAGAAACATTTGGATGGTTTGGCATATAGTTGTTTCTCCTTTAGTAGTTGTAGCACTTTGTCAACATGTTGCACATGATCCTCCCAAGAATTTCTATAGATTAGTATATCATCAAAAAATACTAACACAAATTTTCGAAGGAAGGGCTTGAAAATGGAACTCATCAACCCTTGGAATGTGGAAGGTGCATTTGTAAGGACAAAAGGCATGACCAAAAATTCATAATGGTCTTCATGAGTTTGGAATGTTGTTTTTGGGATATCTTCTTCCTTCACTCTAATTTGATGATACCCTGAACGAAGATCCAACTTTGTGAAATAGATTGCTCCATGTAGTTCATCTAACAATTCATCAATGATGAGAATGGGAAACTTATCTTTAATAATGATCTTGTTGAGCTCTCTATAATTTGGACAGATACACCATGAGCCATATTTCTTGAATACCATTACCACGAGTGCAGAGTAAGAACTTTGGCTAGGTCTAATAATGCCAAACTCTAACATTTCTTCAACCATGCGCTCAATTTCACTCTTCTGGGCATAAGGGTATATGTATGGATTGATGTTAGGAGGAACACTCCCAGGAATTAGGTGAATATCATGATCATGATTTCGAGTGGGTGGAAGACCTTTGGGAATATATTCAAATACTTTGGAATGCTTATCAATGATCCCTTGGAGATCTAGAGGAATAGATGGCTTAGATGTTTGAACAAGTAGTAAGCATAGTTGTGCAATAACACCTTGATTCCCCTTTTTCAATAATTTTTTCATTCCATTAGATATTATCACCTTACCGGGTTTCCCTGTGATACCTCTTAACTCAATTTCTTTTCCTTCCAATGAAAATTTCATGAAAAGTTCTTGAAAATTAAAAGTCATTGTTCCTAATGATTGTAACCATTGGATTCCTAATACAACATCAAAACCACCCATGGGTATAGAAATCATTGGACTATTCATTACATATTCCCCCATAGTAAGATTGATCTTATTGCATTTTCTTGAGCAATTGATAGCTCCTCCATATGCAATCATTACTTGAAACTCTGGTGCTGGATATACAAAGCAATTGAGATCTTTGGTTAATTTATAGTGAATGAAATTATGAGTACTGCTAGAATCAATTAGGACTATTATCTTCTTCTTTTTGATATATCCTTCGATCTTGAGGGTTTGAGGAGTGTTAATTCCAGCCAATGCATTACACGATATCATGGGAGTCAACTCTTCAGTTGAAATTGATTCTACGTTTTCATCTTGAGATGGTTCTTGTTCATGTTCTTGTTCTTCTTCCTCTCCACAATCTATGTAGAATAATTTATTCTCACCACACTTATGTCCCTTACTATACTTTCTGTCACAATTAAAGCATAAACCCTTTTCTTTTCTTTCCTCCAATTGTTTAGGTGTCAACCTTGTAGGTTGAGGTGTTTTAGAAGAAGGAGCATTATTCTCTCTATAGATGTTAGGATTGGCCCTTCTAGTAGCCATAGCCATATTTTTTCTTTCAACATTTCTTGCCACCCTAAATGCATTCTCCAATGATTTGGGTTGCCAAAGGTGAACCTCATGTTGAATGTTATCTCTTAAAGTTCCTATGAATACATAAATCAAGTGTTGATCTGGAATATCTGTTACCTTTATATTCAATCTTTGGAAGTTCTCAATGTGCTCTATAACTGAACCCTTTTTCTTGAGATTTATCAATTGGCTAAATAAGGTGTTGCTCCTTGTATCCTCATAGTGTGCTATCATTTATTTCATGAAAATTGTCCAAGTGACGAGTGATTTGAGAGAACACAACCATCTATACCATACAAATTGATTGGGTTATAAATATAAAGAAGCAATTCGTACCTTTTCTGTATGTGGCACATTATGTAGATCAAAGAATTTCTCCATCTGAAGTATCCATGTGATAGGGTCCTTTCCATCAAACTTCCTCATATCGATCTTAGGAATGTGGTTGGTCTTCAACCCAAATTTATAGTTTCTTCATTCTTGATTCACCTTCCTTGTGTCCTCATCATGAATTTCATGGGATACATTTTCACTTTTAGGTGTCCTCTCTATTACGAAAATTTTCAATCCTTCCATGAAACCATCCATCTTTGCCTCCAACTTAGCTTCCATCTCTTGTAGTTCATCTTTTGTTACTATCTTATTCTGTAAATCATTTATGTCCCTACGCATTTCTTCACCTTCATCAAGAGTCCAAGTAGGATTGTCTGGAGGCTTATTTTGTGTATAATTTCCCTTTTTGAGTGGCATGTTGGCCAAGTATCACTTTTGAACCTTGATTTTGAGATGGTTCTTCTAGACAATATTTCTTCTACTGTATCTACAATGTTTCGACCCTTATGGGTATGAAACTTTATGTATTTTTAGTTCTCTGATATTTATTCTCTACAATTCCATAGGTCTGATCCAAATTGGATGTGCCAAGTGGAATTTATGGTAGCTACCCACAACTTGGTCATTTTTGTCCTTTTCAGGAGATCTCACTTGTATAGCGTGCCCTGCAAAAAATAATTGATAAAAAATTCTGAAACTCATACCATAAATACTAGACACTGTCCACTATCCAATGAAACTATTCTCACTCAATTTAGACACTCTAGGAAGAAGTTATGATTATTTTACCTGGAACACCTTCTTGAGACTAGTCAATAGGACTAGTCAGATACCCTATTGTCATCAGGGTGTATCTACAAATGTAAGATGACCCAGAAGATGAATTTTTTAACACATATACCTAACTACATTTTTTGAATATCATCTGGAGTTCAGGGTCTGAAACGTTACAGAAAAAGTTTTATAGAGAAAATTTTGCAATGACTCAGTTCAGGAAGATTCTCGAATCCTATATTGCATAGGTTGTATCTTGGAAAGTATAAGGACTCAAGAGCTGAAATTTTAACCCAACGTACCTTGATCCGTCTGATAAATACCCTCCAACCCATTCCTTCTTAAACGTTGTATAAAAAAAGTTATAGAGAAAATTCCAAGGTGTCGCAGATGTAGCAGCGAAACCCCAAGACCTTGAGCTCTGATACCATATGTAGAACCAAATATCAATATATCATATAAAAACCTAAGAATAAGTACTCTCAACACCTTGAAAAAGAGATAAATTTAGATAATAAGCCTCTTCGAGGGGGAAACCTCCTTATTTCCACATAAATGTACAATTACAAGATGATTCAAAATGAAAATGTCTCCTTGGTATATATAGGAGACTAGGAGGTATAATTACAACTAATGGCCTAAAGGCAACATAAATAAAATAAAATTACTAATATCATATGACCCAATTAAGGGGTAATGAGCCACTATTTAGGGCTTAACACTGTGATAGGATGAAAAGTCATAAGGTTGATTATGAGATCTTGTAGGTTGACTACCCTGATCCTCATCACTCCTCAAGGATTGAGAAGGGATGAACAAGAATCTGAAATATTCCTAACAATTACTCAAGGGAAGGCCTAAAAAATGAAATGTCAAATTTCTTCTTAAAGAATCAAACCTACCCTTAAATTCTGAGGAAACATTTTTCCTCGGAGAAAACCTAGGACAAGGAATATGTGTCCTAACTTCATCCCTAGTGGCATAACAAGATGAAGCGAAAGAAGCAAGATGAAAACAAGAATCCTTCTTCGGGAAAATCATGAACTCATATTCATCAAGGTTAAAGCATATAGGTGGTTGAAAATGTTCTTCATAGAATAAATCCAATTTCTCAAAAGAATATGTATCAAGCCCCTCATGATAAGACAAAAAATCATCATGAGAATGTTGCAATGAATTATCCCTAGATGGTTGGAACAAATATGTAATTGTGTCATATTCATGTTGCCAAACATCTGAATCAGTTGCAATCATATATGGTTGTTCTAAGAGAAATGACTCAAAATGACCTTCAATGTCGTAAATGGGATCTCCACCAGGGAAAATACAATCCCATTTACATCTCCTAACATGTATAAACTCATCAATATTATCAATCACATCATCACATTTATTATAACATGAAGGGTCTAATGAATCCAAGGGTTCCTCTAACACTTCTTTGTTTCCCGGATCATGATACAAATCATCATCAAGAACTTGGAAAGGGAAATAACTCACCACATTCTCTTCTTCTTGTGCAGGATGAATGTAAACTTGGATGAATTCATCAAATGGAGGAGAAAACGTCAACACTTTGTTTGCATGAAGAGCCTTTTTTTGACATCAAAATGTTCTTGAGTCAAGTATTAATTGCATTCGATAGAATCATGAGGTAATACTTGCCCCTCTTTGAGGGATTGGTAACCATATTCATGAATCTCCTCTTCAACTTCTTGTTCATCAATGGATTCTTCATATTTCTAATCATGGATAGAACATAATCCTTCCCTTTAGAGGGCCACCATTATATCATGGAAAGCATCTTCATATATTTTTGTAATCGAGTCCCACCTTTTGAGAAAATTTCATTGCAAATTTCAAGAGAAGATATACTCTTTGAATGGAGAATATGCTCAACCCAATCCCTTTGCCTTGTTTCCAAAGACAACAAAAATATTGTTTTTAAGACATCCCGATGTGTTAAATTTATATCTGAAACATACTTCAATAAATTCACAGCATGAGGAATATCAGAGGATGGGTTGTTACACGTCAAAATTGCTCAACTGGATAAGTGTCGCATATTCCTCTCAATTGTTGCAAGTGTCGCAACTTCCTTACAACTTTCGCAAGTGTCGCAAGTTGGTTACAAGTGTCACAAATGTTGTTTAAGCATACTTCCATAATGACGACACTAAGGAGACACTTAAAACATCTTATGTACTTGGTTTGAAGAAGGAGAACTGGTTCAATGGAGTCAGGTAACTCTTAACACCTAAAAAGGGTTTGCAATCAAGAGTTTAGAGGGTGAACGCTCCTCTAAAATAACCTTAGGAGCACTGGCGCTCCCCTATAAGGCCTCAGGGAGCGTTATAATGCTTCCTCATCCCTCTGAAGGAGCGTTGCCCATGTTTGAAGCATTGGAGGTCCCCTTAAGCCTCTCAGGGAGTGTTCTAGCACTCTGATGTCCCTTTTGAAGGAGCACTCCCTAATCTGGGTCAGTTGTTAGCCCGTTCAGGAGAATGAGGAAAGGATATTTCGAGATTAGGAGGCAGTTGTACTCAAATTCTTGGTTTCATCAAGAGATCCTTGATATAAGGAGGAGGTTCCCAACTTATGCTAAACATAACTCAAGAGGTTAGGCTCCTCCCAACCTATATAAGCAAGCTCTATGATGGTGGAAAAAGGGAAGAATTGCTAGCATGAAACCTATGATCTCATAGGAAACACGCAGTCAGCCAAAGGGGAAGAATTGATAGCATGCAACCTATGATCTCATAGGAAACACACAGTCAGCCAAAGGAGAAGTGATCAGTGAAGCTGCTGCCATCCAGGTTGTGGATCTTTTGAGCAAGGGTTAGACAAAGGGGACTTGACGAAGCTGTCGCATTCGCATCTACGATTGTAAGTACTGTTGTCGTTATTATCATTAATATGACACGCTTGTCCTGTTTCTTTCCTGTTGAGTGAAATTTTGAAACCTATGCATTGTTCTTCTCTCCTCATCAGTTGAGTAAAAACCTTGGTGAAGGTCATCAAAGGCCTACAGGCCTCTTTATCTTGATTCGAGTCAAGGTCATTGTTCTTCAATTTTTTCTTTTTGGGTGTGAATTTTGTTTTCTCTTTGATTGTTTCTTTTCTTTCGCTTTTCATTTTGATTGTAACGAAAGGGTGCATTGTTTGTATGACTTTATCTTGTGCTAGTTCTATTTCCATTCATACAAAGAAAATTAGCAAGACAAGCATTGTTATTGATTGATCTTTAACTCATATACGAACAGTGAAAAAACATCTCTATGATTGATTGTGCATATTAGAAGGCATTTAAAAGTTTTTGCATTACATCATGATTTGATTGAGAGAAAGAATTGTTTGAGGACACTCCGTATTTGTGCTTGTTAAGTGAAAATGACTCTCTCTCTCCCTTAGATAGACGTTCATCGAAAGAAAATTACTTCTTATCATATTCGATGCATTCTTTGGGTATGATTCATAATTCCATCCGTTTCACTTCCATACACCCCTTTTGCATAAAGAACAACCATAAAAATCAACGCTAATTAAAAATTATCTAGAACTTTTTCTTTGCTAGGATCCTCCACCAACAGTAGAATAGGTGTAGTACTTTGGATTAGACTGTGAGCATAACTCTCCAAAGTTTCTGAAACAAACATTAGCATCCTGCGTTAGGGAGAGTCAAATCCATTTATCGTATAAGTCTGCCTAGGATTCCCCTCTCACACAGGGGTTACGCACGAGGTCGCATTTGGGTAAGCTACGGGGACTAACCCTTCGTGGTTTAACTAATTGTGGTGGTCAGATCGTATTATGGGGGTCACTTTGAGGTAAATCCACAATTACTGCGTGGAAGCCTTCTAGTTGATTTCGGGCTTGATACCCTGCCTGTACGTTCGGATCGGACTGTCGACTTTTCCCGCCCAGGGGCTGACTACGAATTGGTAACCTTAGTAGCCATAATATTTAGGATCTTACACAAGGTGACGGTGACGGGAAGTCTCACTGTACCTGGAGCATACATTGGTCAAACTCACTCAGGCTCCTTGGAGGGTAAATCCACAATTACTGCGTGGAAGCTTGCACCAAGGCATAAGTCTGTTAAGCAGGTCGCCATTGTAACTATTCCAACCTACCCCCACCCCTTCTGGACTTGATCACGTGATGTTGGATTTCATCACCAACTAGTACGGTCATCAAAAGAAGGTCTTGTTTGCTTGGCTGTGATTCTTAGATTCTATTAGCGTATGTTGTTTCTTTTACTTAGTGGACCTTAGGTCGAGTCATTGTTAATGGCATCGAATCCTGGGAGTACCAATAGTGGAACCCCTTCTTTTGGGGAACCTTATACCATTCCTTCGTTTGGAAACTTTGGTCCTCCATATGTTGCCACACTGAGTCTTCCAGGACTCACTATCGGATTACCAGTTTGGTTGTTCCCCACTTCGGTGATCCCAAATCCTCCCAATGTTTCAGTTGCACCTAATACTTTGGATGTCAATACACCACCCACACATCAACCTCACGTCGAATTTTCGCCTTCTTCTCCCATCATGTCTCCTTCCTCTTCTCCTTCTTCTCCTAGTGAAATATCTAAAGCAAGCAACCAGGTTGATCAGAAGAAGAAGAAACGGAAAGAGAAGAAGAAGAAAAACCCGAAAAGGACCAAGACCCCAACAACATCAGATGTTGGCTCTAAGAAACTAGTTACTGTTAGTAGTGATGGGAGTGTTGATGAGGTCAACAAGATTAAAATGAAGAATCCAAAACCCAAATTCCCTTGCAGCCTTTGTAAGGGTGACCACTTTCTGAGGGATTTCCCCGATCTTATCAAGGTCTTAGAAATGTGGTCCTCCACGTCATCAACCTCTGTTGGTCATGTCGATGATACCTCGTCAACTAGTGATGTTCAGGTTGGTAAGAAGAAGAAAATTGCCAAGTTCCCTTGCATGTTATGTAAAGGTAATCATTACTCTCACCTTTGTCCTCGCATGGACGAGGCTTCTTCTCTTTTGGAAAAACTTCAACTTCCAAAAGGTTATCGTAAGATTTCCTCCGACCCATCATTGGTTGATGGACTGGTCAATCCGGTTCCATCCCCGGTCAGTCCGGTTGATCAGGTGGCCAATCTAGTTTCTTCCTCGATTTAACCACGAACCCAAGTAGCTGATCCAGTTCTATCATCGATCAGCCCCGCTCTTCATCAAAAGAGTGACACCAAAGTGGTCGATCTATTTTCACCCTCGATCGATCCCACTCTCCTGTTAGAGAGTGACACCAAAGTGGTCGATCCATTTCTACCCGTCGACCCCATTCTTCCCTTGGAGAATGAAACTCAAGTGGTCGATCTAGTTTCACCATCGGTCGATCCCATTCCTCCATTGAGGAATGTCAAAGTGACTGATCCAGTCCCTTCCACGGTCAGTCCCACTCTTCCTCTGAAGAGTGCCAAAGTGGTCAATCCAGTTTCACCATCGCCTGATCCCATTCCTCCATTGAGGAATGTCAAAGTGATTGATCCAGTCCCTTCCTCGGTCAGTCCCACTCTCCCTCTAAAGAGTGCCGAAGTGGTCTATCCAAGTCCACCATTGGTTGATCCGATCCAATCATTGATTGATCCTACTCTCCTTCTAGAGAGTAAACCCGATACTGCCCATGTTTTTCTTGTTAATACAGACTCTACCATGCCTGGGGGGATTCCTCCTCCTCCTGTGGAACCCCCTCCAGGTACTGAAGCCATCCTTTTTGATTGGGGTGCGCTAACTGGACCTTGTCTTCCCTCCCACATTCCTTTCCAGATTATAGTACAGATTCGTGGTTGGGACGTTCCTCAAACGTTGATAGATGAAGGTGTGTCCGTTAGTATTTTGTCTTCTGTTGCTTGGTACGCTTTGGGTTGTCCGCAACTTGCACCGGTTACACAGAATCTTTTATCTTTTAATAGAAGAACTATTCAACCTTTAGGGATCCTTCCTCAGTTTCTTGTAACTTTGGGAGGGAAAACTGTCTTTATCGATGTCATGGTAGTCCGAGACCCCTTGGATTTCTTTTTACTCCTTGGGAGGGATTATGTATATGCCATGAAAGCTATTGTATCCACTCTTTTCTGTGTGATATCTTTCCCTCACGATGGAAGAATTGTGACTATTGATCAACTTTCATTCATCGGCCCCGACTGGGTTACCTCCCTAAGTGGTTCTTATATGCAGACAGTATCACCCCCGCCACATGTCAATTATGTGGCATTGTCTCCCATGGCCTCAACATATGACGATTTGGATCTGGTAGTTGACATGGTGATCTCTTCGGTAGGGTTATTGGAGCCTGATCTCCGTACCCCTGTCACGACCCTCGACATGTATTCCTTCCAGAGTGATTCTCTTCCATCTGACGAAGATCTCTTGGAAGCGATGACCGAGTTTTTTCCCTTGACATGGTATCCTTCCAAAGCGTTATCCTCTTGGAAGCCATGATCAAGAAGCAATGACGAGCATAGTTTCCCTTCTCTGTGGCAAGCTCATTAAAAAATGAAACAGAGGCCACTAGCTTTCATGCTGGGGGCATAACGAGCATAGTTTCCCTTCTCTGTGGGAAGCTCATTAAAAAATGAAACAGAGGCCACTAGCTTTCATGCTGGGGGAATCACGAGCATAGTTTCTCCTCTCTGTGGCAAGATCGTTAAAAAATGAAATAGAGGCTTTGAGCATAGTTTTCTTCACTGTAGCAAGATCGTTAAAAAATGAAACAACAATCTGGGGATCGAACCTGGAACCTTGAGCATAGTTCTTTTCCTGTGTCAAGCTCATTAAAAAATGAAACAATCACCTCTCCCTTCAAGTTGAGTCTTTCACCAGATCTCGTATATGTCGAGTCGAGTCTTTCGTTAGGTCTCATTTTTGAACCTTCATTTCATCCACCTGTATCCTTTTTCTCCATCTAGCACATAAATTGGTGACAAACTCAAAGTCGGTGAATGAATTGAAGCTTGGGGGGCATATCTCCAGTCTTTGATGATCATTCTGGAGTCAATTCACCATCTTTCAAGATGGGGGCATACTGATCTTAGTCTTTGCTCTTTCTCGTGCTCGTAAATACATGAGAATGCAACTGGGTAAACTTTTATCTCTTTTTTGGACCTGTCTGGATACGAACACATGAAAAAGGAACCCCCCTGGAGTCTCCTTTAAACCCTTTTCAGACTCTCTAAATATGAAAATATTTTCGAGTGATATTTCTTTCTTTCACGCTCGTTAAAAGGTCAGAAAGAGCGTCTTTCGAGCGATAGTTTAACCCTTTTTTGGTCTCGTTAGACTACTATACGAAAAAGGAACTGAGAGAGTTCTCTTTTAATCATTTTTCCAAACTCTATAATCCCGAAAAAACTTTGAGTTTTTTGTCTTTGGACTCGTTAATGCACACATCGACAGGCCCATATGGGACTGATCCCTTACTTCTTTCGGTTTGTTAAACAAAGGAAGAGGAACTTACCGAAGGTGAGTTATATAGAGCATGTGTTATCCTCCTCGAGCTCGTTAAATCAAAAAGAGGTACTCATCTATCTGGATGGGGGAAAAATTGAAAGGAGCAAGCCAAGGAGTCTCTTGAGAACATCATACAACACTTCTTAGATTCGCCCTTGAACATGGTACTTTGTCATTTACATACATCATAATCCGCTGAACCTCTGCACTGAGCCAATCCTTTGAGTTTCCTTTAACTCCTCTAGGTCACCTGACGCAAGTCATCGCATCCATTGCATAGTTTTGGTCCATGTCATGTTTCGCTGTTGTGCCTCAGTGTTCAAGGGAAGTATCCGCCTCGAGAGTCAACCATCTCAAATATCTTGTCTCAAAACCCGTGTCAGTCCATGTTCTTTTGATCTACCAATTACATCTTTATATGTGTTTCGCGTCGTTAATGGGGGATACATCAAGGTCCTCCCTCGACGAGTCTATTCCTGTCGACTTCAACACATTATCCGGGAATTAGACCTAGAAACTAATTAGTACTTTGGGACCTGCATGCCTCAATGGTAGGCATCCTCACGTTCGACAGTGGGTTTACACCATTGACCTCTGATCGAATGATTCCACGAATGTTCAACCTCATCTCATCTATTCACATTCAATGGAATGTACTAAGGTACCTTGGGAATCATTGAAATTAATGGTGATCTCCCTCGCACTTGTTAACGGTTTACCTCATTGACTGGTAATCAAGTGGTTTCTGCCATGTTCGACATCAAGACATCTATTCACATGGTTAGAATCGTATCGCACTAGGATTGGTAAGAAGACCCTAGGTTGAGTAATTCACTTTGATATATGTTTCGCCCAGGTTGTGAAGGAGTTTTTTGGACAAAGAACACATACATTGTTACATAGATCCACTTTGTATTGGTCGTGGCTATGTCTTGTCATCTTGTGGATCCACTGTGTATTCGTCGTGGCTACGATCAGTCCGAGTCATCAAAGTATAGATCCACATTGTATCTTCGGTGGCTATACTCTTTTATCAATACAATTATGGATTCGCAGTGTATATTATAGTGGCCATACCTTACAAGTCTCAATCACCCAAGCATAGGTATGCCTGCCTTGGGTCTTGAAATATGTCATGATATTTGTTGGATGTTTGTGTGCAGCTTCGGTTAGGTTCTCCGAGTCCATACACTTGCTTGAACGTCTACAAAGTATTTCAGTCATCATTTCATATCCTCTAACTTCATACTTTGGGGGGCATTCTGTTACACGTCAAAATTTCTCAACTGGATAAGTGTCACATATTCCTCTCAATTGTCGCAAGTGTCGCAACTTCCTTACAACTTTCACAAGTGTCGCAAGTTGGTTACAAGTGTCGCAAATGTTGTTTAAGAATATTCCATGATGGTGACACTAAGGAGACACTTAAAACATCTTATGTACTTGGTTTGAAGAAGGAGAACTGGTTCACTAGAGTCAGGTAACTCTTAACACCTAAAAAGGGTTTGCAATCAAGAGTTTGGAGGGTGAACGCTCCCCTAAAACAGCCTTAGGAGCGCTGGCACTCCCCTATAAGGCCTCAGGGAGCGTTATAATGCTTCCTCATCCCTCTGAAGGAGCGTTGCCCATGTTTGAAGTGCTAGCGCTCCCCTTAAGCCTCTCAGGGAGTGTTCTAGCGCTCTGATGCCCCTTTTGAAGGAGCGCTCCCTAATCGGGGTCAGTTGTTAGCTCGTTGAGGAGAATGAGGAAAGGATCTTTTGAGATTAGGAGGCAGTTGTACTCGAATTCTTGGTTTCATCAGGAGATCCCTGATCTAATAAGGAGGTTCCCAACTTATGCTAAACATAACTCAAGAGGTTAGGCTCCTCCCAACCTATATAAGAAAGTTCTATGATGGTGGAAAAAGGGAAGAATTGCTAGCATGAATCCTATGATCTCATAGGAAACACACAGTCATCCAAAGGGGAAGAATTGCTAGCATGAAACCTATGATCTCATAGGAAACACACAGTCAGCCAAAGGAGAAGTGATCAGTGAAGTTGTTGCCAGCCAGGTTGTGGATCTTTTGACCAAGGGTTAGACAAAGGGGACTTGACGAAGCTGTCACATTCGCATCTACGATTGTAAGTACTATTGTTGTTATTCTCATTAATATGACACGCTTGGCCTGTTTCTTTCTAGTTTGTGTATGATCTTACATGAACTTATCATTAATTGATAGATCTTTTTTCAAGCTAATATCAGTGGAGTAGGAATTAGTCGTATCTTGTTTGTCTACAGAACTCAACGAGGAGCAAAGGATTGGAGTGCAACCCGGAGCGTGCAGGGACAAACATCGATAAAGAGGTACTTCTGTTATCCTTCCTTCTCATGTATTAGTTTAGATAGATTTGAAAGGAAGTCAGTGTCCACGTTAAGCATTTTTCTGACGAGGGTTAAGGTCAAGCTCTTAGAGGCGATCTACCTATCTGCAGGGAGATTTTCCTACAACATGGGTCTCGTTCTAATGTTGGACAATTATTCACTCAACCATGAGAAAAGTGATTTGGGTATATTGGCATATCCTAAATATTCAAGGAGGGAAACATTATGTGAAGTGACCATCGTTCCATAATACCATTACTTGAAAATATGAAAAATCACAAAGTTGAGAGCATGATGACAACTTAGAATATACCAGTGGAGTCATGAGATGATCCCTCTAGGATCATTAGAGGAAAGTGAGGGAACTACCCTCAGTGGAGTCTCTGGATGAACTTGAGAGATAATGGATTTGGAGAAAATTTACCAAATATATATCATTGAGGATAATGACTCAATCCTCCCTTGAAATGACACAAAAATGCTATCGCAGGATTTGTACCTCTGCAAAGCCTTAACACAAGTCCCCAAGTATGCCTATTGCCCCCTTTCTTGATCACCTAAGTCAAGGTTTAGGTCAAGGAGAACTAATAGGTATACATATGTTTGAGTACCTATCTATAAAAAGAACACTTATAACATATTTATAGTGATTTCCAAGTGTAAATATGAAAATAATACCTATTTAAGAAACTAGACAACGAAAATTTCTATGGTTGTTCTGAAATTGCAGCAATAGAGAGTAGTACAAAAACAATGAAATAATTATAACAACAACATTGACTACACTTCATACATGCAACCATTTACCATGAATACTTAACATTTACTCAATATAACATTATTCAATTGTTAGATGGAATTTCTAGGTATGTTAGACCACATTTATGAGAGTATATATAACAATTTTAAGTGTATTCAAATGGTTGTAGAGAATGTTTGCAAAAACAACACGTTTACTAGTCAATTTGCTTGATTTAATGTTAGTAGAGTTAGTAGGAAGCTTGAGAGAATTAAAATAGATAGTTTGTTTACCACTTTCACCATAAGAGAGCTTAAAGATCAGTTCCTTTGAGGGATATGGAGATGAGGATAGCAAAGACTAAGAGTTAGGGCTTAAACTCTAAGGTGATAACACATTAGGGCCTTCGGTTTTAATCCTTAAAGAGAAGGATTGCTAGAGTGCAAGAAATTTTTCCCTCTAGTAACCTTTGCTCCCTTATTAAGTACTTCAACTAGGTCACAATAAATATTCTAGGGAAAAAATCCTAAAGTGCTATCACTTTATGGATTTAGGAGTCTCACCCTAGTTAGGATTTCTTCACAAATGTTGGACAAAACTGACCCTTTTAGAGGAGGAGGCACTTATGTTCCTCTCTTAGGGTTTTACCAAGAAAGGTTTCAAGCATGAAAAAACAAAATTACCATGACACATTTACAACATGAAATAAAATTGCAGAAAATTTACTTACTTCATAAAGATACCATGAAAATAAACCGTAATTGCAACAATTCCAACCAAAAATCAACAAACAAATATCCACATTTGATCTCCAAGAGATAGAACATGACAGAAAAGAGACAATAACCCCAAAATAGAGAATATTTCATACTTTTTCTCTGACAAATTGATCCAGGAGGATCTCCACACAAGGAATCATTCCTTTTCATACCATGAAGAAGATCATTAAAATGCTAATTGATAATAGGAGGCAAAGAATAACTAATTATCATGAATGATTTATTTTAATTGTAAAAAAAAATTAATACTTAAAATGAGTATGAGAAACTCATGTATTAGTCATGCAAATTGGAGAAATGGTTAATGATTGAGAACCTCACATATTATTCATTTAATTGTAAAAATGGGAAATTATTTTTATGCAATAATCCAACTCACAAATTAGTTTCCTAGTTTTAAAGGGGAAGTTGAGAGTCTCATGAATCGGTTTTGACTCTTCCTCATCTTATTACAAGTGATTTCCTAATCTCAAGGAGGAGTTTAAGGGTATCATGAGTCAGTTGAGATGCTTCCTCATTTTTGTCCTTGAGTGGTTATTAGATACTAAATTTGTTTATCTTGTCTCCTTGAATTATGGAGTTAAGGAAAACTACATAAACCCCCTATGTAAAACTCTAGGTATGAATCCTTTATGGATCATCCCTTGGTGGAGAGAGAGCTCAAATGAATTCCTTCTGGTGTTTGAAGAAATGTCACTTATGTGAGAGCCTTAAGGTTTCTTTGGGTTTTAGCCCTGTAAGGAGCATGTGACAAATTTTGTGTCAATATTTCATCCCTTTCAAAGGAAGGATAATATAACGATTCATATTACAAGAAAATATGGAGATGTAGCCAGGATGTCATGGTGAACTCTGTTAACAAATCAGTGATATCTTGTCTCATATTTTCTTATGCATGTTTTATTTATGAAATTATGATAATTAAATGCATTAAATAATGGATTGTGAGATTAATAACACATTCACCAAGTTAACATTCAATTTGGATTCAAGCCTTCATAAGTACATTTTTTAACCTTTGATGCAATCAAGTTCAAGAGATCTGCAATTGTAAATATGAATTTCATTAAGTGGCGTAGAACCAAATCAAATTTGGTATTAGTGTCCCCCCGGTTCCAGATCAAGTGGTATCAGAGTAAGATTGACATGGATTGCAGGTATTGAATAGAAGATGGGAAAACATCGAAGAATGTATGGATCAAAGATCTTGAAGAAATCAACCATTGAACCCAAACAGAGAATTCATAGCTCATAAGACTTCTACAAGTTGCATAGGATGAGAATCATAAATTGAGACTGATGTTAGAGAAGAATGTGGAGGAACAAGTTGGAGAATGTTCCACTACAAAGGAGGAAAAAATTCCCTCCAAGAACAGATCAACTTGTGGCCATGGAAGGTATACTAACTATGGTTATTGTCATGAAAATGTTGATAGATTCACATATTGTGAGATAATACAGGATTCTCTCCTAGCACCACAAAACCATGGTGGTTTCATAGAATTATCATCTACAACTTCGTCCAACCAGGAGGATAAATTGGCCAAACCTCAGGAAGATGACCAAGCGTCAGAAATGGGAATGGAGGTAAATAATTGTCCATGTTTAATTCCTTCCCTTTTTAATGATTATGCCTCTTTTGGAGTTTTTGAAAGGAACACCAAGAGAATTGGCTTGAAGTTGATGAGGAATATGGGGTACAAAGGGGGAGGTCTTGGTATTGATGGAGAAGTCATCATTCAACCACTAGAGGTTGAAGGAAGACCCCAATATGTAGGATTGGGGTATGGTGAAATAGAATGCTCAGAAGTAGCAGAAGCAAAGGATTATTCAAGAAAATAGTTGAGATAATAAAGCATGTTGCAAAGTGCTCAAAGAGAAAAAATGTTTACAGTGAAAGAGAGACAGACATGAAGTCGCATAACTATTGCACTCACTTCCAAATGAGTGGTCACTAGATCAAGAAATGTTGGGAGATTCACCTCGAGATTTGTTGTACACCAAGAAAGAATCCCATACATGTAACACACTTGTATCCCCCAACTTGTAATTAATAGTTAATTATGATTACCATGCTAAGGCATGCGAACGATCCAAATGTATTATTTTTTAGATTTCCAATAATTGATTGTGGGGGTGAAGCCTTGAAGTACTGGCCATGATATCACTAGAGGAAAGAATGAGGAAATTGTGGAGAAGGTTCATTAGTTCAAATGAGACAAATTCCCTTTGTTGAGATAATAAGCCTCATCTGGATCCCAAGGAGAGGAATAATTTAATGAAGGAAGGAATGACGGTTGGATAATAAACCACCCCCATGAATGAAAACATGGTTTGACTAAAGAATGTCAGCCCAAATTAACATAGGGTCTGGAAGACTAGGCTGACTCGAGTTTCCTTCTGACAGAAGGAACATGATAGGTAGAGAACCATCCTGGGAAAAGGTATATATAAAATAGAGACAAGGATAAGACACAGAGGAGGAGGCATGTGCATGAGGATACAAGGAGGAGACACAGAAGAGGAGGTGTGTGCGTGAGGCTCTACAGAGAGAAGGAGAGACACCAAACAAGAATGCATGCATAGAGTGGAACACATGACCCAGACATGTAGAAGAAAATATGAAGGTTGCGAGCTTGATGTTGGGGAAGCATATGATAAACCTTGTAGGGATGTTGTGACAGAGAGAAGGTCTTTGAGAAATGGCATAGTTCCCTAGTGATATCATGGCTCGGGATGGGTGTGGCCAGAGTGCTAAGAGTGAATGTCATTGAGCCTATGGTTTGGTGGAAGGTGCACACCCAGAGTGAGCTCATTGGTTACAATCTGAAATAGATAAGTATTCTCATACCCTATATATTTGAGATGTAACTATAAAATAAAGTTGGATATCCTATGAATATTTTAGGGATGTGCAAGTTTCTTGATGATTAGATTGTGTTCTGTTACCTTTTTCTTTATTGTGTATTTAATCAAGTAAGGAACTATATGGTTTGTACACGTAAATTATCAGGCCTTGTAGTGGCTCAATTTTAATCAAATGAACTGTGAGTTCGTTGACCTTGGGCATAGTTTACCGTATGCTTGTCAAAACTCCCAGTTGTTTTGAGTCTCCTGGGAGAGGGAGTCTATTAAAATAAGGAGAAAGAGTGTAAAGCATGCCCCAATGCCTAAGTATTTTAGAACTGACAAAGATTAGAAAGCATAGTGAGATATAAGTATCAAAAGGGAAGATCATTTCATTTGGAAGACGAGTAGACAAGATCTATTCAGGAGGATCCAAGATTTTTCACGACCGTTGGATTTGGATAAGGAGCACAGGTTTTAACTCCTCAAATCCTTCAGTCTTTGTGAGTTCAGAGAATCTTGGTTATCATTGTAAGGGATATGGATCCTTCGAAGTCCCAAAGCCCAAAGTGAATCTAGGTCGTATATGTGAGGATGCTCAAGATCTATTCCAACTGTTGGATCGACGATATAGTCACCCTGACATTGAACACTTCGGGAGGAAAAGGGTGTTGTAAACTTAAGACTCTTGAAGGTTGGAGTAGCAAAGTAATGTGGATAGTGGATCTATGGATATTTTGGGACCCCTATTAGTTTTTCTATCAAAGGAATGTGTGTTTCACATTGAGATCACGTGGGGATCCACGTGTCAAGTGATTGTGTTTCCATGTGTGGAGGACACATGGAAGGATATTCCAGGGGTCGTGAGGTTTGAAACTTAAAATAAATTTGGAAGAGTCTTCAAATTGTGAAGACTCCCGAAGCCACAACCAGAAGAGTAAATCCCATCCATCCATCATTAAGGACATGTTTTGCTAGATCCTATAGTCTAGAGGATTGAAACTATAGAGGAAATTGACTCAGAGTCTTTAAGGTGTGAAGATTCCCGAAGTCGTGAATGATGGAGTAACTCTTATCTGTTGACAGGTAGGGGACGTGTGGCACCAGATCCTTTAGTCTGACGAATTGACACTCCGGGGGATTTGAGGTGTGGTGTATCAATAATATCTCAATCCCGAAGTGACGAGATCCATCAATACGAGGACACTTCAGGACTTTTCTTGGCCGTCAGATCTAGTTTGTGGTCAGTCTGGTGCTAAAAAAATCCAAAATAAAATAGGAGTTAGCATAGAAAAAATCTCGAACGATGAACCTCCGAAGTAGAGGGAGTTATATATCGAGGGGTCGATGTGGATAGATCTTGACCATGATATTGGAGGAATGTTAGAAGGATGTGTTAGGGGTTGATGTGGCTCGTTGATTTCACTCAGAGTGACGTGGACCCATGATTGAGGTGCCACATGTCACTTGAATACATATGTTTTGCGAACCCCCAGGCCCATTAGATCATGACACATGTCACCCCCTGAAGAGGGAACGTGTCACCCTTGGCCCTCACCGTGTGTCAGTCCCTGGTACATATCTGTCTGGCCATGTGAATGGTGAAGTACTAGGACTTCTGAAGTCCAAGAATCCGCAACTCTGGAGGATTTGGAATAGTGTGGTGTAGAAAGGCCTGAAGGCCAGAGCCACGTGGAAATACCACGGGGATTCAAAATAAAAGTACTCCGGGAGAATTGGGTTGTTAAACTATGCACACCCAAAATAATCGAATGTCGAATTTTACCTTAGAAATGGGTGTTCCCAAGGATAAGGATCCACCATTGATTAATGGTGGATGGATCTCCGCCATAGACCTAGGAGCACGGGGAGCTTCAGGATATTGAAGAATTCAGGGTGATATGAATGAGTTGAGTCCACGTAGGTACCACATGGCCCATGGCTATTAACCCCCAAAGAACTTTTGAAGGGCATATCTCCCAATCTTGAGCTTAGAATTGAGCATGGAGACAGCCATTAGAAAGATCGTGGTGAGAATAATTCGATGAATATAGAGGAAATAAGGTTTGAGATTAATAAAGAAAATGAAATTTTGATGCCCCATTCCTTAAAAATCCTTTTAATGGTTTGGTTGTATTATAAATTGGTATCAAAGCATGGTAACAACACTTGGCCTATTTGAGATCATGCATGAGTCGTATAAAATAGTATTAGATAACTTTTAGGGGTGACACCATGTCTTTCCCATTCCTAAGAAGCTTAGTAAAACCTCTACTGAAGAAAGGAATGAAGCCTTATACTATTAATAGATGTTTTGGAAACCTGCACTATATGTTGCTAATGTTTCCAAATAAGGAAGTTGACTTCACTTTTCAATTGTACGTGCTATTGTACAGTCATAAGATTAGGTAACCAAGGCTAAGATGAGCCTGTTGAGAATATTATTCCTGAACTTAAATTATCTACATAAGTTCCTTGAGTAGAAGGATGCAGATTAAAATTTAGTTGGTATCATACAAAACGATATCAAATCATGCTAGTTTGTGGAAGATAAAGCCTACCATTTCTTCTTGGAAATGATGGCCAATCCCATAGGAATGGGATTATGTTGATGAGCACTAATAGCAAGATTTGGATGTGAATGGATTGAAAGGATCCATAGTGGTAATAATTATTGTATTAATGAAGGATTAAACCATCTATATGTGTAATATCCCTCACAACTAGATGATTTATGGAAGTGGTAAGGTCAATTTATTTGACCTACAATGGACGAACATTGTGGCTGGAATAACCTAGTAAGCTAGTAAAAAGGAACCATATAGATTGAGAACCACCTTCATGAATCTAGGAGTGAAGTGAAAAGAGCGAGTTCAAAAGATCATGTTTGTGTTAGGGGGGTGTGTTTCCCTATTAACTTAAGGATGTGTCTATGCAAGAGGAATGAGTTTGGTGACCATTCCTTGAAAAGGGAGAGCATGCGGAACTCTCGGGTTTTGAAGGGAACTGAGAAACATAATTTTGTTTATGGGTACAATAATTGTTGGGAAGGGTTTTTCTAATCAAGTTGATAAAGGGAGTTGTAGAAATATAGAGTGATTAAGTGAGAAATCACAACAACATCCCTTTCTTGGTGGATAGGAAACTAATCTTCCAGAATTCTTATGGGAGGAGGAGAGTGACCTCCGTCCCTAACTGTTGTTGAACAAAACAAAGAATTCTAGGTGTAATGATTAAGACTGATTATGATCTAAAGATACTCTGGAGTTCTGAACTAGAATACCTAGGTAAGTAACATACTTTGAAATTGTATTTGGACTTTAAGGGAATAGTCCAAATGTTATTAGATATTAAACTTTATTTTAAATATGGTAAAATGGTTGGTTAAATGTTGACCATGAATGTGGTAAAGGAAGTGTTGGGGAACTTCTAGAAGACAATGGGTCAAATTGACATCCAGTGGTGGATGGTAGCCATATGGATATGGATTGGTATACTCAGATAGCTATAAGAGGGAGTTTAAGAAGACATTCCCTTGTAAAGATATGTTGAGCAAGAGTGGGTTGAGACATGAAGAAGAGACCAGAAGTGGTTATCTTACTGCCTTGAGTGACACAATAACTACCCATATGAATTCTGAATTATGGAAGGTTTTCACAGTTGAAATGAAAAAGGTGACCCTTGTTGGCTATTTCCATGCAGGAGGGGTAACATCAGAATGAATTATGACTGTGAAACTAGTGATATGAGTGACTGTAATATGTCACTAAAGAACACTAATATTAAAACTAAAAATATCAAATAAAAAGGGGTGAAAGCAATGAGCTTGCATGGTGAATGTTTAGCTATGTCTTTATATGCTTGAGTGAATGAATTTAATGCATTTTTAGGTTTCTTGATATGAAAACTGATATTAAGAACAAGTAGATATGAATGATATTAAATGTGCAAGTGATGCACATATATAATGTACGAATATATAAATACAAAAGGAACAATATGACTATCGTGATGAGTGGAATGCGAGGCAAGCATTTCACTTGCCAACGTTTAATGAATACAATGGATACATGGTTGAATTCATTTTGAAGAGTCATGGATTTTTGTAATTGAATGATGGCTTGAGGAGAATGTGTTACATTCCCTCATGAAAGACTAATATAAATATATGAAAGAGTAAAGGTGGAAGGATGCTATGTTGTCATGACAAAAGGAAACATGATTAAGCCTTTGATGACTGCATGAGAACAATTTTGAACAATCATAAGTTAAATTATTTATGATTTTGAATGTTCTTAAGTGCACCATGGATGTAAGTTAACAAAACAAGGAATATGTGTGGACAAATAATTTGGATGCATAACAAATATGCATGTTTATTTTTTTTTTACAGGAACGGATATGGGATTGTATTTAATTCTTGGCATAAATGCCTCTAATCAGATTACAAAATGTGAGGAGAAGTCCAATTTTGCCTCTCTGTCCAGGATCTCAATGGCCTGGATACTTATAAACTTGAGGTTTCTACAAATAGAAAATGAATTAATCTCCATTATTTCCCCTAACTTGTGAATACAAACGAACTGTTTCAGTAAAATGCAAAAAAACATGGAAGTGCAGAAATTTCTTAAGGAATGGGATCCCAATCTTCATCCCTGTCTCTTAAAAGGGTGTCAGTGGAAAGAATAACTACTTTATTGGCTTCCGAATCTGTGTCCTTGTTATTCTCCCTTAGCACATGGAATAAATTTACACTCTGAAAGGTTTTAACAGGGGTTTTGATTCTTTTCACCAATCTAGCAAGTATGAAGTCTTTGGGAGCGGAATTGTCCACTATAGTTATTATAATGGACTGAGAATCGCCAATTACATTTACCTCTTTGATGCCTAGATCCTTGGATTTCTGGAGGCCTTGGAACAGAGCCAATGCTTCTTCTTGGATTCTAGTAGTGTGTCCCAATCCCCAGGCGTAACTATGCTTGATTCTACCTTCTAGATTCTTAATGACCCCACCTGCACCAAATTTCCTAGGATTTCCTTTGGCTGCCCCGTCGAAGAGTAAAGTATGTTTGGATTGGTTGTTCATCCAGGCTGAAAATTCTTTCTCATTTAGTCTAATTTTCCAATCTTTTCTTGGCTTTCTTTTCCTTATAACTTCAGAAAACTGGAGGCCCAACCTGACTCCCCATTCAAGGTCCTACTGACTTAAATTGGTTTCCTCAAGTTGATCGCCTAGGCTTTCTTTCAACTAATTTTTTATCCTAGTCGTGACGAGCTTCGTAACCTGTGCTTGATATTTGAAAATTATCTTATTCCTTTCAAGCCATATTTTCCAGCATATGATCTTTGGCAATGAGAGCCAGGTGGCCTTGAAACTTTCATTTTTTGGGAGAACCCCTGGATAGTTGCACAACCAGTTAGAAAATAACTCAGTGATGGAGGTGGGATTGAGATTGTTTCTCCAAGGTCCCAGAGCCCCGTTCTAGATCTCTTTTGTAAATTTTCATTCCATCATTAAGTGACAAAGATTCTCTTCATTTTTGAGGCACAGTATGCATCTGGAAGCCCCTTGGAATTCTCTTTTTTTCAATCGATCCCCAGTAAATATTTTGTTGTGCCACATGAGCCAACATAAACAGTCGATTTTTGAAATGGTCTTGTGGCCTCAAAGCCCCTTCCAAATCACAGGGTTAGGAGGGACATGGGGCTATTCCAACAATTTTTCATAACCTAGATCCATAGTGTAACAACCCAATTGAGAGCCCCATCCGCGTTTGTCTTATCTCCTAGCATGGAATGGGGCCATTCCCTTTAGGTGAGAAAAAAAAGTGTCACAATCATGCTTCAACTCCGATGGCACCTGGAGCTTCTTCATACTAAGCTAGCTACATTCATCCCAGCACGAGATGTCCCACAGAGTGATGAAGTCGGCGTTGGACATCCATACCCGTAGCACATGCAGAGAACTAATTTCGGCAAGTGGAGGATTGTTCATAATGCTATCTTCCCAGATTTTTATATGTTTTCCATTTCCCAAAATCCAGAACGCGTGGATATTGATCAAAGAGGTAGCTTTAGTGCAGAGTTTGAGGAGATGTGATCCATTTTTTGATAGGGGTTTGTTGAGACAATGTTTCCTTTGATCGCTGAAGTACTTCTTCCATAGAGAAATTTGCGCCCAACCAGGATTTGGAGCAATAAGTCTCCAAATTTGCTTTGCTCCCATTGCCACGTTTTGGGTGCAGAGGTATTTAAAATCCAGTTTTCCTTTCATCAGGGGCTTGTTGACTTTGTCCCAGCTTACAAGGGGGAATCTCTTCTCATTTTGTTTACCACCTTTCCAAAAGAACTTTCGGATGAATTCCTCCATTTTCCTGAGGATGAAAATAGGAGCCAAAATAATAGAGAATTGGAAGATTGGAAGACTGTTGAGGACAACCTTGATGAGCATTGATTTTCTAGCATGGTTGAGCCAAGAGAAGCCCCAGGCCTAGATCTTGAGATTAAATTTTTTTAATAGTGGGATCCAGTCTCGGCTAAAGGTAGACATTTGGAAGATTGGAAGGCCCAGGTACTTGAAAGAAGACTAGTTGGAAGAGGCAGCAAAGCCCAAACATCTGGAAATGGCATTTAGGGCACTGGCAAAAATGTTCCAACAATAGATATGACATTACCCTTTATTTAGGATGTTTCCCATAGAATCACAATAAGAATATAACACTTCTTTGAATATTGAAGCTGAAAGCACAGTGGTTGCGCCCAACAACAGAGAGTCATCAACAAACAACGCATGATTTATATTTTTAACTCCTCTAGCAATGTTAAGGCCCATGATCTCTTGGTCTATCTATTTCTTGTCTGGATAAAATATTATAACAAAATCTTGGAGGATGAAGAGGAGGGTAGAAAGGGGACACCCCTACCGAAGCCCTCTCGTGGCTTTAAAAAAATTCGTTGCTCGCCCATTCACCAGAGGAGCGATCCAAGGCTCAGAGATACAAGCCCAAATCCAATTGATGAAATTAATCCCAAACCCAAACTTGTGCATAACATCAAAGAGAAAACTGTGCCTAACAAGATCAAAGGCATTTGCTAGATCAAGTTTAACAACCTGTTGGCAGCCAATTCATTTTTTTTTATTGCTCTAAAAAAGCTGCCTACACCTCTTGTCTTCTAAACGACAAATCATCGTCGCATTGTGCAACTAGACATTTGTTTCACTTTTGAGACAATTGCAATTTGGTTTCGATTCAGTTTTCACAACTGAAAGTGTGAAAACACCTCTTTCGTTGTTTGGACTGTCGTCGTCTTTTATTAATTTTCTGAAAGGCACTTTACCATTGGTTTATCACATGACTGCAAAAGACTCTTTCAAATTATGTCCCTTGGCCTACTCTTACTTTGATTACGCATTTGGATTTATTGGATTAATAAGCCATTGAGCATGAAAATTTATTGACTACATTTGATCCTATAAAGGTCATGATTGATTTTGGTCTTATATGCTTTGATCCTTATTGCTATGAGCTCTTGACTTATTGATTATATGAGATCTTTTGTTGCAATGTTCTAAAAACTTTGAAATATAAACATTTGAATATGAAACAAATGCATTGGTAATATTATAAGTTTGATTTGATATGAAATGGAAATGGTTTGAGTTTTACAAAGGTGCATTGATTAATCTTTTGGATTTCAATTTTATAGTTTGAATCGCTGCTTGGTGCATTGTTTTTTGAGTTTGATTTTACATTGAACGATCATAGTTTCAAACTATACATTGGCACGATTGGATTAACATTGGTCTAAATATTTTTTAATATGATTGATACGATGGATCGTTGGTTAATGTTGGATTTCATGTTGGATTGAACTATACACTTGGCGCATGAATATAACATATGGTGTCAATTCTACATTTGATGGATGGCACGTTGATATGGTTGTACACCGATTTGGGTTGGCCGATTAATGTGTTTTTAATGTGTTGATTACTAATGGAACAACGTTGTACCCAACCATTAATACACTGCATGGCGGTAGTAATCCCACCACCTTTGCACGCGTTACATTGAGTCATTCCCCTTTAAGCGCTTGCAGCTGTTAAGCCCTATCATTTCTCTCCTGTGTTTTGTATTGTTTAAACCAAACCCTACCATGCACAGAAGCCATGGCTCCTGTCGTAAGGGTCGAGCCCAATGCGTGCCAAGCACTGCTGATGTTTGATAGCACTTGTAGTGACTTGGAGAAATTCGGGTGGCTCCCGTTCATAAGGAAATTCGATGGTTATAACCCTATCGTGGCTCGGCAATTTGCATTGTCATTCGATGGCTGCCGAGCCAAAATTGGGGATGTGCAACTGGAGAGTAATGAGCAATTTCTCAGCTCGACAATCAGTCTTCCTTCTACAGGACAGAGGTGGTCGAAGAGTTGTAAATTGGAAGATGTCCCGTGGACATTGCTCTTCCAATCTCGAATGGTGAAACCCTGCGACAAAGGATGGCCTGCAAAAATGTTAAAACAATGCTGGCACGACCTGCTAATGATAATCAAGCAATTCGTTACTTGCGAGGGCAGGTACGGGTTCGTTTTCTTGTTTCACCTTCATCTATTGATGGTTTTTATGGGTTTTGAACTCAATATGCGACAATACCTGCATAGAAGTCTCTTTAAGATGGAAAAGAGATACAAGCACTGCCAGGCCGATACCAGTCTCTTCCATTTGGGGTTAATTAAAATGATTATCATTTACGAGTTGGGGTTACGTCGTGACATTTGGGGTGATTTTCTCATTTGTAATGGATTTGAAGAGTCTAACCTACCATAGGTTGATAAGCCTATGGTGACCGAAAGCAAACATATCCCCCCTGTACCTTACAACGTTTTTCTACCCAAGCCTCTACCCGACCCACCTATGAACTTGCTCGTGTCTGTGACCAAACAGGTCGAAATCGCTAATCCCATAGCCAAACAGCCTAAAGCTAAAGCTAATGCTAATTCTAAAGGCAAGAAAAATGCTCGGTTAATCTCTCGCATGGCGAGAAATAAACCTAAAACCCCTGCCAACTCTGAGCCTATCATGGTTAGCGAAGATTCCGATTCGGAGATTGAACGTTTTCTCGCGAACGAGTATCCTTACTCAGAAGGCTTGTGTGACAAACCTCCTTATGACTTTGTCAAGAAATTACCACCTTGTCTGTGGGATGATCCTAATTTTCCTGACATTGAACTACCGCGTGGAACCATCGGTGATTCATCGAAACCCTCTGCTACTCAATCGACTGTTCCACCATGTGATCAGTGTGGTTTATGGTTAGAGAGGTACTACTTGGACGTGCCGATGTTGCAATCCAGAATCCATGCTTTGGAAGATCAAGTGGAAAAACTCACCGGTCAGAACATTAAAGGGCAACCCACTGACAAAAAGCAGCGAACTACTGGTTCAATACTGTTCAAAAATGTCGAGTCGGCTACTGCAATTGTCAATTCGAAATTGACATAGCCTCAGCAACCGCGCTGGTATAACTTTCACTCATTTATATGGTGCATTCATAAACTCTGTGTACATTATTGACCTGCTCTGTTACATAAACATGCACTTATGTATATGATTTGATTTGTTAAATCGAATTTTGTTATCGTTTAGTTGGATTTGGTTTTGATTCTAGTGATCATATTCTGGATTTGATTGTTTAAAATTAGTTACGATTGAATGCTCTGTTGCATCTATTATAGGAAAGCCGTTTTGCATTTCAAATTTTGAAACATGATCTATCTTTTTTATTCGAATTGGTTATGATGCATATAAACAATGGTTGTTCTGTTACAATTTTATCTGAGTATGATTTTGACCAACCCGGATACGATGTGGATTATGTTTAAAAAAGGGTTTTGTTTTATAGCATGAATTAATACAAATCGTAACAGTTATGTGAAGTCTAGACAGTCAATTTGCTGTGGCCCGTTGATTAAACCGACCCTGTTATCTTTTGAATTGGAATAACTATCGATATTCAGTTACAAATGATTATGCCCAGGATGATGAATTGTTCTATAATTGGCTCAGTCACGATTTTGTTTGATTGTTGTCCAGCTTGTGGTTATTGATATTGTTGTCTCACCCAACAATTGAAATCGATGGTGATTTCTGGTCATTACTGCTACACATATTTCGTTCTGAGTATATCGTGACAGCCTTTCTCATATTTGATTACAATAGAATGAATCTTATGCATAATCTACAGCTCGCCTATCTTTACTGTTGGTTGAAACGACATGAAATCTATGTGTATTGCTACAGCTATAACAAATCTCTTCAATTGATATCGATTATAATTATGACTTCGATTTTAATTGTATTTGATTACTATTATGGTCGATTATGGTTGGTGATCACGATTACATCGTATCCCATGTGACTTGAATCAATGCTTAATTTTGTTTGATAAAAAATAGGCCTCTCAAAAGTTTGACCATGTTTTATGGTGACTAAAAACAGAGCATTTTGTACTCTGTTTTGATTGCATTTTTTTGATATTGTTTAATCTAAATGATAATTTCACTTGAGTTATTAGTAATTCGTTTTGATATTGAAAAGAAAATTAAATTCGATTTGATTTGATTTGATTGAGATCTGGTCCTGTTAGCTATTCTTGACTAGCTACAGAATCAGATGATTCTGTAGCTGAGTCTATGGAGTTGATTTTTTATTGTTTTCTTAATAAAATATCCTTCTAATTTTATCTTTGTGTTCTATTGCAGGCAAATTCAAATTGGCAATAGATATGATGAGCAGTTAGGGGATGTTTTACAGATTCTACTTGCATTTTTATTTCCTTAGTTTAGGTGATTTTGGGATATCTCCCAGATTGTGTAAAACTATTTGAGATTATCCACAAGGAAGTTTTACCTTG
>ML778987.1:878851-924455 GCA_009831015.1 Picea engelmannii
AAGTCTATGGAGTTGATTTTTTATTGTTTTCTTAATAAAATATCCTTCTAATTTGATCTTTGTGTTCTATTGTAGGCAAATTCGAATTGGCAATAGATATGATGAGTAGTTAGGGGATGTTTTACAGATTCTACTTGCATTTTTATTTCCTTAGTTTAGGTGATTTTGGGATATATCCCAGATTGTGTAAAACTATTTGAGATTATCCACAAGGAATTTTTACCTTGTGAAGAAACCTATATATACTTATGATTTTTGTAATAATATCATCCTCAGTTGTGGGAGAACAAGGATATATATTTTTGTTACAGACTGGAGCAGAATTGATGTTTTGTCATAGGTTTTGCTTTTCAATATATCAACATTTTGTTTCAAGTTTTGTATATCATTTTGTTTATGGTTTATGATTACTTTAGCTATCTAAATCAAATTCAAATGATATAATTTTATTACTGTTATCTATATATTGTTTCTTCCAAATCGATAAAAGACATAACAATTATTAATTCATTTTGTGAATGATACCTTTGTCTTCTTCATAGATTGAATTGTTATATAAGTTTTCTGCATAATAGATTTCCCTTATTGCAGAGACTTATCATCAGAAGATTGTTATGATTTTCTTTTATGTCTTGTTTGTCCTGTAAAACACTTCAAGAAGCAGCATAGATGATCGTTTACGAAAAGCTTAAGGACTAAATGGTGTGAATTTCTTCCTCCAACCAGCTTATAAGTCATCTTACACAGGGCAAACTTGGAGCGTTTCCAGGTCAATTAGTTTGTTGTTTACTGTTTTTATTAAGTAGTTTAATATAGATAGTAATTTAATTAGATTTATATTAGATTGTTTAATTTCAGTAAATATATTAGATTGTTTAATTTCAGTAATTTTTATTTCTTTTTCATAAAACAGAAAAATCAAAAAGAGATTCTTGGTTGTCTTAGGGCGGAATATATATGAGTTTTGCAGGTTTTGATCAAATCTGTAGATTGTTTATAGTGTACATTTGTGAATAAGTAATATAGTAGTTGATAATTAGGTAGTTGATTTGAGTTATTACAATAGTAATTAGTGGATTGTATAGAATAATTAGTATTTAGTATATTAGTTCCTTTTCTTTGTTTTATTAGTTTCTAGTTTCCTTTATTTTAGTTAGTTTCTTATATTCAGTTATAGTTTAGTTTGTTTCATTTACTTTAGTTAGATCACTTAGCTCAGATCAATTCTCTCTTTGGTTTTCATAGAAGACCTAAGAGCGGCCAACTAAGCCGTTAAACTCGTCAGGGTGGTGCATTCCAAACGGCTTGGGTTATTTAGACAACCCCGGACCGGTTCCACTCTCCCAGTTGACGGATGGTCAATTTTGCCCGTCAACACAACCATGCCCTTTTCTTTTCGATGCAGGCTTGAATGTATCTCCTCTTGTACTAAGATAAATTTATCCCCTATTTGTCTCCCATGAACAAAACCCCCTTGATTCTCCAGGATAATAGAAGGAATGATACTTTTCAATCTATTGGCAATCGCCTTGGTTATTGGCTTGTAACCAATGTTACCAAGAGAGATAGGGAGAAAATTTTTGAAGGCATTGGCTCCCTTTTCCTTTGGGATGAGGGCAAGGAAGGCAGAATTAGTGTTGCCCCCAATTTTCTGGCAGGCTTGGGATTTCAAAAATAGTTTATGCAAATCCTTTTCAACTATCTGCCAACAAGTTTGAACAAATTTGGTAGTAAACCCATCCGGTCCGGGGTTTTTTTCGGGCTCCATAGAAAAGAGAGCAGGCTTAATTTATTTTTTAGTGACCTTAGCTTCCAGGATCTGGTTCATCCTGTGGGTGATCTTTGAAGGGACCACATCTAGGAAATTGGTGTTCTGGGCCATCACCCCTTCTTCACTGTAAAGATTTTTAAAATGAGAGAAAGTTTCCCTTTTAATGCTAATGAAATCCTTGTGGGTTGTGGCCTCTTCCTTGATTTATAAAACAGAGTTGAAGCTTCTTCTCACTTGGGCTTGCTTGTGGAAGAAGGAGGTATTCCTGTCTCCTACTTTAAGCCAAATACTACGAGATTTTTGTCTCCAATATTCCTCCTCCGACGGGCATGCCTTATGATACTTCTGTTGTAAGTATGCCTCCTTGTCTAGAAATTCTTTTGTGATTTCTTCGTTTTTCATTTGTAATTGATGGAGCTCAAGACTGGCTTGGGAATGCTTTCTTTCAGAAGCTATATTAGGGAGAGATTTGACCCAACTTTTCAAGACTGCTTTCACTCTTTTTAGCTTTTCTTCCCAAACGAAGAAGGAAGATCCCTTGACATGCATCCTCCAACTTTCCTTTACCTTATTCATGAACTCTGGGTCCTTGACCCATAAAGGGATAAATCTGAAAGGTATAGGGCCTAGATCCTTTTGGGCCAGGAGTTCAATCTTGATAGGTTTATGATCTAAAACACTGCAAGGGAGAATATGTATTCTAGCCTCTAATCCTAAAAGGAGGAAAGAAATTTGAATGAAAAATCTATCTAGTCTTGCTTTAATATTACTAGGACCGACTCTTTTGTTTGACCAAGTGAACTTACCATTGGAGGTCTTGATGTCGAGAAAGTCCCAATATTGCATGAGGTCCTCCACCCATTCCCTTGTAGGATTCCTGACAATGCTTCATCCTCGCTTCTCTGACAAAAGCAAGGTGAGAATGAGATCGCCAATGATGATGACATTTTCCAGACTCTCCATTTTTGTCAGATTTATGATGGAATCCCAGTAGGCCTTTTTCTCCCCTGCGTTTACTTGGATGTACACATTGAAGAGACTAAAGACCTCCTTTTTATCAAGATGTTGGAGTTTCAAGAATATCCAATGATAATTTAGAGTCTCAGTGACCAACGAGTACTTGTTGATATTCTAGAGAGAACCTAACCCACCCAAGGCTCCTCGAGCAGAGACGGCCAATCCTCCACCTTTATTCCAAAATTTCTTACTTATTTGGAGGAAGTATTTGTCCTCCATTTTTGTCTCCTGGATTAGTAGTATGTCTGGGGTTTCTATCCTTAAAAGTATTCTCATGGCTTCTTCTTTCACTTTTCTCCCCATACCTCTCCAATTCCAGGAGACAACCTTCATCACTTACTTTTTTGGGTGTGATGAACTCCCTTGGAGCCCTGGGTCTGGTTCCTTGTCATTTTCAAGGTTTTTGCCAATAGTTTCTCAAGCGTTTGTTGGCTGCCCTGAATCTTATCTTTGTAGGTTTCCTAATCTCTTTTTTCTCGGGCAGACTTTCGGCCTCTTGTCGATCTTCTAGTCGAAGTTTGTGTTTTCCCTATTTCCCCTTCCTCCTCTGATTCCTCCAAGTCTTGTTCTTCCTCTTCAACTTCTGCTTGTTTTTCCTTGAGGCTTTCTGAGGAACTTTCACCTGTCCTCAGGCTTGAGGGGGCCCCTTTGTCAGGGGATCATTTATTTTGTTTTTTGACCTCCTGGGTTTCATCTGAGGCTGAGCTTAAGGGCCAGAATTTGTTTTCTTGACCGTTCGGGGGAGGGCTTTGCTAGGCATAAGATGACTGAGGACCTTTTCTATTTGGAGCCCCAGATTTGGGGGTTTTATCGGAGATCTTTGGCCTCTTAACCTAATTCCATCCTTCCTCCTTCTCTTTATCTGTCTCCCCATTACTCGGGCAACCCCTAGAGAAGTGACCATTAACATGGCATTTTTGACACTTGAAAGGAAGTTGCTCGTAGTCTAGCTTTTGCACGTGATTCCAGTTGTCGACATTGATTTTTATTGCCTCTGGAAGTCCCACCTCTAGATCGACCTCGACGCATATTCTGGAATAGTCATATTGGTCCTTATTGTTTTCCCGGTCGATAAATTTACCCAGGGCGTTTCCTATGTGTTTTAGAGAATCCCAGTTCCAGCAGTGCACTGGGAGATTCGACAACCTAACCCACACTGGGACAGTCGTAGGAATGTCCACTTCTGGATCGAAATCTGGTGTCCACTTATTGAGATACACATCCCGAGGACCCATAAAATAGGTACCATTCTGAAAGATCATATCTTTATCCTCTTTTGAGGTGAACTCAAACAGAAAGAAGCCTCTCCCCAAGAAGTACGAGGTTACACTGTTCTTGATCAAAGGTGTCCAGTTTTTTACCACCCACTTCTCCATTGTTTTTGGCGAGGGCCAAAGGCCATTGAGCTATCCCAAAAGGGTGCAATATGTTAGTGACAAAGAGACCTGTATTGGTCTCTCGGGGGGAAGGGATATTTCTGGGATATCATCCTTCTTTTTCACGAACTTGGCGGCTTCGATTTTATTCTTTTTCGGTAGCAAGGTCAGCAATGAGTTGAATGCATCCTCAGCTGACGGGGAAGGAGGAGGGGGAGGAACCTGGGGTGATCCTCAAACCTCCATGGAGGTGATATGGATCCTTGGTTTAGGTGTGCGCGGGATCACAATGATAACTTAACAAATATGCATGTTTATACTCCTTATGGAATATTTGATAAATGACTGAACTAACTCAAGGTTGAGGTTGTTAGGTAGCTAGAGAGGTAGTAGTGGGGGGCCATAGGGACCATAGTGATAGTAGTGGATTCCATTCAATGAAATGTGGACTAGGTCCACTATATAATTAAATAAGGCCCACTATGGCAGTTAGATATAATAAATGTAAGAGGACTTCTTAGAAGATTCTACTTCTAGAACATTCCTCCTCTAGAATATTATTAGGTGATGGTAGCACTATATAAAGGGGTTCAAGCAATGTAATGGGACGTGTAGAGAATTATTGTATTTGGATCCAAATATTAATAGGAGGATGCCCCCTCAAAGAGGTAAGTGAACAAGAGAGGATCACTTCCCTAATAGGATACATTCTATGGTGTTTCCCTACCTTAAAGGTTTGATAGTAATAAAATAGATTTTGCATATTTCTCTTCTATATTGGTCTATGGATCTATTTTTTATTCATTATTTGTGGTGATTATATTTCTATATCTCTTTGGTTCTTAACAAGTGGTATCAAAGCATTTTCCTTGGCACAAGAAGGGAAGAAAGTTTTGCTCTTTTTCCAGAAATTTTCCAGGGAAGAAAAATAGAATGGCACACTTCGCGTTCATATATGAATCTTTACGAGCTGAATTTGGAAACAAAAATTGGGTATTTGAATTCATCTCGGAAAAATTCCCAATTTCAATAACAAAATTAGCAGAAATAGAGTCCGGGAAGTGAAGTTATGAGAATTTTAAATTCAACTGTTTTTCAGGTTTTTCTGGAAAAAACCGTGATTTTCTACCGTAATTTATTGTTCTATTTTTTGGAATTTTTCATGACGGAAGAAGGACTGCAGAGTTCATAATTTTCATAGGGTTCTCATATGGATATTTCTTCTCAAACCCTCAAAGAAATTTTACAGATTACTGAAGCATTCAAATCCCAATTGTTTGACACATTGAATGGAAGATTAGATGACTCTGTAGATGGCCTCACAAATGGCCTCAATGATAGTTTTCATAGTATTCAAGAGTAATTGGATATCATGTAGGATATATTTCTTATTATGAACCTCAGGGATGAATATAATCAAGAAATATATGCTTGGTATGATTTGGAGGCCAATTGTGATGATTGGTATATGGATAGTTGTCATTTATGGGATGACAACCACTTTCATATTTTATTTGATGACTCTAATCAAACATCTATAGAGAGCATCAATGTGACAAATCTAGAGCCAATGATTATTACCATTGTCCATCCTACATATTCTACAATGGTATTATTCCTTTCAGATTATTCTACAACCCTTTTCCACTATGTGGATGGATATTCTTATTTGGATCCACATGACAGGTGTCAGTCTTTGGAGCATCATTTTGAGTTGGTTATTGGGTTCCAAAATATTCCACATGGAATCCACATGAGAACTTGGACATGGGACCTAGGTTTACAATGGAGGTTGGACTAATTCAACATGGTTTCTTTCCTTTCTACATGGGACCTTGGTTCTCTAGTCTTCTTCAACATTATGGTCCACCATTATCCATGGGACCCTGGTATATGGTTGTGCATCAAGTGTTAAGGACAACACTTTCATAAGGGGAATGGAATGTTAAGTAGCTAGAGAGGTAGTGATGGGGGCCCAGAGGGCCCATAGTGATAATATTGGAGGCCATTTAATATAAGGTGGACTAGGTACAATATATTATTAAATAAGGACCACTATGGTAGTTAGATATAATAAATGCGTAGTTAGATTTAATAAATGTAAGAGGACTTATTAGAAGGTTCTACTTCTAGAAGATTCCTCATCTAGAATATTCTTAGGTGATGGTAGTACTATATAAGGGGTTTTAAGAAATGTAATGGGACATGAAGAGAAGTATTGTATTTGGAGCCAAAGCTCAATAGGAGGATGCCCCCTCGAAGAGGCAAGTGAACAGGAGAGGATCCCTTCCATAATAGGATCCATTCTATGGTGTTTCCCTACCTTAAGGGTTTGATAGTAATAAAAACGATTTTGCATATTTATATTCTATATTGGTTTGTGGATCTATGATGTATCCAATATTTGCAGTGATTATATTTCTAGATCTCTTTGGTTCTTAACAGAGGATATCACATATAGTGAAGAATATGCAATAAGAAAGTTGCATGATGAAGGAGTTCCCTATGAAGGAAGTGTGTAAGGACTCTATCAAGAGAACATAGTCACAACCTTAATGATTTATGTAAATTGAGAAATGGGATGGAAGCCTATATATATATATATATATATATATATATATATATATATATATAGGAACTCTTGATTTTTTAATAGAGTCATAGGCTTAAAGAACAATTGTGGAAATGAGTACAGCTGGAGAAAGGAGAATAAGTAAGTAAGTAAGTTTGAATGAATAGGCTTGGTTGAATCCATAATAACCAAAGGTAGTGAAGCCTTGGAAAATAACCAATTTGGAATGAAGTTCCTAGGCTGTGTATATGGATTTGGGAAATGAGAAGAGCCTTAACTCCTTTCTTGTTGTATATTGTGTTTTTCTCTGGGACAAAAAAGATAGCATGTTGATGAAAGTAAATTTTTTGACACCATAATGATGATGGTTGTATGACTGTGGAAACAATTGAGAATTTCTTGTGTTGAACTCATGCAAGAATTAAGGATAATGTGATGAGATGCATAGAGATATGCCAGGACATATCTGAAAATTGTTTTATTGATTTAAAAGGTATGATACTTGCATTTTTATTTTACATGACAAATAACATATTTATGATGTATATCATGTGTAGAGTGAAACTGGAACTGTTGAGAAAGACAATTTCCAATGGTGAAGAACCTCAAGAAAAGGATAACTATGAGAAGGTTGTTATTAAAATATTTTTGAAGGGACTTTAAAAGTCCCCATAAAGAACCATTGATGAGGTAATATGAGAGAGGGTGGTAGCATCCATAGCAGGTATAAGAATGTTCATACCTATGTGGCATAATGTATGAAGGGATTTGGTAAGAATCCCTTCTGAAAATATTTCATTATATTAAATATATGAAAATAATTGTGAATGGTTGTTGTATACTATTGCTACCCAAGTGGGGTAAGATTCAGGAAAGAAGAATTTGAGCAACAGAGAGAGGAAATCTATGTCAGTCAAGGATGAGTTACAATCCATGCAATAAAATTCATGAGTAAATATTAACATGGTTACAATGACCAATCTAGGGATATAGGAATGAAGGTGCTCATAGTGAGCACATTGCATGGAATTGCTTCGAGGAAATGCATGTTTGCAAAAAGGGCAGAAAATGGATTTTCCAGTGAGGAAGGAGGACCTTCCCATATTTAAATTTCATTGTATAGGTGATAAAAAAAAAAGATAAAATTGGGTGGCCATGAGTGTTGGAACCCGAGTTACTAATGAAGTAATAATTCTTGGGTGATGTTGGTCCTAAAGTCTGCACCTGATTGCTGAAGGGTAGACCTAGGCCACCACAAGTTATGAACGGATGGTTTCTCATTTATGGTTTAGTTAGAGGGTCTATTTACCAAGATATGATCATAGCTTGGTTGGCCAAATGACATGGATGAGGGTCATGCGTGGCTGGTGTCATACTAATGATAAACAAGTGAGATAGTAAAGGTAAAAACAAAGAAAAACAACAACAAACCATTCATTGAACAATTTGTTGCCAGAAGTTTACAACTTAAAATATCATTTTGAGCATTAAACATGTAACCAAAACACATTCATTCCCATAGGTTGTAATAAAAACAAATATTCATCAACACATAGTTGTTATCATAGGTTGCATATTAATAAAGACAATTTATCCAGTAGCTGAAGGAAAAGAAACGTACTTCACACAAATCAAGATTATATTCAAGATAAGAAACACATATGAATTTGGACACAAACACACCGTGTTTCCAAGTTTACAGTTGGGAGTGATATTTTCATTGATGGAAAGAATAGTGATAGCCTGAACAATGATGTCAAATAGGCTCGGAAGAAATTGTAAGTCCAGACAGAAGGACCGCACAGATGGAGGATAGATCTCGAGCTCGAGGTCTAACCATCGTTGGATCCGGGAGAACCTGCACGCTATTTTAAGTGAAAGGAGAAGCGGGTTTACAAAATCCTGAAAGAAGGAGGACCATCCATCTTCAGGCAGGACACGTGGTCACAAATCAACATTTCCCTGACTGGAGAGTCAAAGAAAATAGGTTCTTTAACCTCTCAAACTCGCGATATGTGAGATTGCGAAATGATCTAGGTAGTTGAAGCCAGAGGACACATGGCGAGAAATTGGCATTTCACTGACTGAAAGGTTAAAGTCATGAAGTGATTTAACCTTCCAAATCGTGAAACGCAAAATGATGAAATGATCTAGATCATTGGATTGAGGTAGGCTATGGAGCATTGGATGCACAGGACACATGGCAAGCGATTGTGACGAGAGTGGAATATCGGTGTTTTTCATATCGGGAAATCCAAATAAAAGAGGTTCTCTAACTCCTTGAAATCGCAATATGTGATATCCTAAAATGATCTGGACCATTGGATCGAGGTAGGTTATGGAGCATTGGATGAACAGGACATGTGGTGAATGGAATATCGCCATATCGGGGATCGCGAATTGGAGTGTCTAGACACATCATGTGCTCTAACTCCTTGAACTCGTGATATGTGAAGTCGCGATATAATCCTAGTCGTTGGAACAAGGATAAATCCAGGCCATCAGATCCAGGAGGTGAACGTGGCATCTGTTAGGTTACGAAAAAGGTATAAATATCTTCCTCTTTCCCACAGTTCATGATATGATTTTGATTGATTCTTTAGATAGTTAGGGATAGATAGGAAAGAATATGATTAATATGTCTCTTAGGGTTGTTATTAAAGTTTTATTAAATATATTTTAATTTACGATTGGAATGGTTTGATTTTGTTGCAGAATTGGATAAATAACTGTCAAATATAACTAAAGAGATTTTGGCTATGCACAAGCTATTGGAGGTTGAAGACTTTTTAGGTGCAAAGCAGTTTGAAGATAATGCATTTTCTATATTGTAATTTTATAATAGTAAAGCAATCCTGAGGATCTTTCGATCCTCGGGATAGCTTGATTTATCCAAACTATTGTAATATATAAGAGGGTAATAGATCAAGAAAAACAGAGGAAAAAAGGCATTCAAGTAATTACATTCAGAATTGTTCTGCGCAAGCAGTTTTTGTAAATGTTTTACTAGCCATGGATTCAATGAAAGTTTTGAGTTTTTTTATCATTTCTGTGCTCTGAGTTTCTCGTAGAAGTACTTCTGAAGACCGAGGGCCCAGTCTGAATGAGCTACTGTCTCGTTTTGTAATTGTATCAGTTCGAAGTTTGATTTCCATTTTGTGATTCAGATCTCTTTTACAATAGCCAAGGATAAATGCATAAGTGTGTTAATGATTTTATGATTATTTGTGTATAGAAGACAGATATTTCCATTATTTATTAATGATTGTCGTTGTGATTTCCATTCCTGAAGTTGTTGCTTGACAGTTCCTCACATTTTCATCCGCGTTGTTCCTTTTCCTTAGATTTATAATTGTTGTTCCTTTCGGTTAAGGTTACAATAGTTGTTCCTTTCGGAAATGTTACATTAGTTGTCCCTTCCGATTAGATTATAATTTTTTTTTCTTTTCGTAGATAGAGAAATTTTTCATTTCCTTTCCAGTAATCAGAATTCATAATTGATAGTTAATTTTGCAAGTCCTTAGTTAGATTCAATTACTGCTTTCTAGTTAAGTGAATTCAATAGATTAATTAGTTCCTTTCCATTTCACATCTTAGTAATCAAATTTCAATTCCATTTAGTTATTAGAATATTTGGTGAACGTTTGAGGAACATGATTGTTGATGAACTCATATTTGGTTTAGCTAGACGATTTTAGGCTACCTGCATAGACTTTGTTGATATGCTTGAGATAAAAGACAAATCTTCGGGTTGATAAATTAATGTTAAACTAAGGTTGTTTTTAGGACATCTTTAGACCCCAAAATTTTGGCGTCGTTGCTGGGGAGAATGTCAAAGGTAGCATAGGTTGTGTCTCTGGAGGACCAGGTATTGAAGACGGAAGGTAAGAAACTACGCAGGTAATAAGTAAAATGCTTATGCCAACGTTTACCTCCAATTGACACTTAAGAGGCTTCGTAGGTGCTTTCTTTTGTTGAATTTTATTTTGTTGTTGTGTGAAGTGTGTATGAATAGAAAAAAAGATCTTGAAAAACCAAAACCCCCACAAAAAATTACCAAAACCTAGGGTTCGGTGATCCCTGGAAGAATCACTTTCATAGACGAAATCATAAAAAAGGGTGAATCTCAAGCTTCAGTTGGACCTAGGAAAGAACCCACCCGAATCCCTCAAGCAATAGTTTCAACAACTACGGCCCATGCTGAGATTCATAGCAAAATTGAAGGGACTGAGCAGAGCTTTCAGAATATAGATCCCCCACCGCTCAACCCTTTAGAAGAGGGAAGCTCTAATAATCTGGAGGAGGGAATAGGAGAAGCTAGTGGGGTTTCCAAGGCATACCCACCACCACCTAATCCTGAGTCTCTTGTAAAATAAGAAGGCATATCCTAAATCCCAGATAAAGGGAGTGCAGTCAAATTCCTTGGAAGACCAAATAATCAAAAATTTCAAATAGAATACCCAGATCAAGAAGCTCCTAAAAATTTTTGGCACATTTTCGATCAAATGGCACAAGCAAATCAACAACAACCCTAGACCTCCATGCTGGAGTATCCAATAGTTGATCCAATTTCCAATGCCCCCATGAAATAAATCCCCTTACAAAACGTGCCAACCTTCCATGGACTAATTTCAAAAGACCCGGATGCATTCCTATTTGAATTTGATGTCCTATGTAGAGGGTATGACTACACCTCTGAACCCCAAAAATTAAAACTATTCCCCTCTACCTTGAAGGGAGAATCCCTATGCTGGTTCATGGGATTGGGAGGTGGAACCATCAATTCACGGGACTAGATGAAACAAACCTTCTTGTTAAAATATCAAGATTATTGCAGAACCAGAGATCTAAAAGATGAAATCTTTCAAATGACTGTGAAAGAAAATGAATTATTAGAAGAATATGTCGAAATATTTCAGTATAATTTGCAAAGATCACCCTATGGTACATTACCAGGTGAAGTACTCAAAGCAACTCTGATCAAAGGAATGAGAGATGAATGGGTAGAAACATTGAATTTAATGGGGAAAGGTGACATTTATCAGGAAACTTATGAAGATATTGTTCTATTATGTATCAGGTGCCCACGAGGAAGTACACGGACCAGGTCAGGAATGCGGACGTCCCTCACAAGAAATAAAAATATTTCCAGCAGGGGTGTTACGCGAGATGAAGTCGGTAATTTCCTAGAAAACTTTAAAACAAACATTTTGAGCACTCTGACTACACAATTGGATGTATTGCAGGCCAAACAAAAAAAGGTAGAGGCAAAGAAGACCTTGGCTATATTTTTCCACAGGTGCAGAGAGAAACATGGTCCAAGGGAATGCCCCTTGAATATAGTTCAGGTTTGCGCTATTTGCACCAAGGATCATGACATAGAGGAATGCCCATCACTTCCTGGATTGAAATTTGTATTCAAAGAAGAAGAAGAGTAAAAAGAACCATTATATCTGATGGCTCAGCACCGTCAGTGACAGTCCCAACCTCAAAATACATTTCAGGACCCTTCCTTTTTCTTTCCTGAATAGTACCATCAACAACATAATTTTGGCAGCACATGGCAGGGTCAGCCATTTACTAATCAGAACTGGCAGCCCCAGCAGTACCCACCTGCAATTCCTACCTGGCCAACCCAGTTTGCCACAAATCCCAATTGGAAAAATCAACCAACTACAAGTTCCAATTGGCCAAATTCACAATACCCCACCTCATCCTAGCAAAATTTGAATAATACCTACCCTCCACAATGGCCTAACTCGACTGCCCAAAACCCAAATTGGAACCAGAACTGGCAGCGCCCCATGGGGATGAATAACCAACCTATGGGGATGACGTCTCAAACCCAACCTTCATTACAAACTCCACTCCCATTGCCCCAATCACAATTGTGCCCTCAATTACCTGCCCAACCCCACCCAAATCCCAATAACAGACCAACTCAGCTCGTCCAGATTATGGAAAGTGGAGAAGGGGAAATCAATTCAGTAGGGTGCAATGAACTTTGGCTAAGATCAGGGCACATCATCTCTCCCAAACAAAATGACGTCCCCCAAGAGAAAGGGAATGAAAAACAACCAACAATAACACCCTCGACTGTGGTAATAAAAGAAGAAATCAGGCAAGGGAGGAACACAGCCGAATCACAAGACTTTGATAAGGATGCAATTCCCTCCCCTCCATTCCTCGAAATAATGATGATAGAAAAACCCACCATATATCCTAACTTCGACATTATAGTGAAACTCAAGAATTTATACATCAAAATTCCACTCCTTCAAGCCCTGCAAGACATACTGATCTACGTAAAGATAATCAAGGAGCTATGTGGGAGGAAGCCCGTCAGAAAAATAAAAAATTCATCATCAACAGTTCATGTAGTGGGAGCCTTATCTGATCTAATTTTGGGTAGAGAAACACCAGTTAAATATGCAGATCCAGGGAACCCCTTTGTAACAGTTCAGATTCAGGGTTGTTCCTTTCCAAATACCCTAGTTGATTTGGGGGTGACCATCAATATTCTAAATATGGAAACCTGTAATGCCCTGGGTATTCACTCTTTCGACCCAACCCTTATTATGTTGCAATTGGCCGATTGATCAGTGGTCAAACCACTCAGCACACTACATGATATAGCCATTTCAGCTGATTCTTGAGAATATCCCACAGATTTTCTCATCATCAACTCAAAAAGTGGACTTGAAGGGCATCCATTGATATTTGGGCAGACCATGGCTCACGACAGCTGATGCGTACATAGGCTATCGATCGGGTACAATGACAATTGATAGAGGAGGGGTTACAAGGAATCTTATCTTATATCCTCCAGCCAAACCTAGTCCAATGATTGTACACCCGCAATTGCCACCACCACGATATCCTGATAAGGATCTGCGTGACCCACTAATGATGGAAGAAGCCCTCAAGCAAAAGAATCGGCTAGAGGATGATGTAATCAATGGGTTTATTAAAAACCCAACCGCTTTAAGTAACCCAACATGCCAGATGCTCCAAGTTGTTCTAGACTGTGAATCACAGGGAGACCTGCTGAAAGATTTAATGGAACAACAAATTTCGACTACCGTTGTTCACAATAGAAAATTCATTGAGATCGCACCAGGGAAGTCTCTGAACATTAATGCCAAACTAGAAGAGTAACAACAACAAAAGATAATCCAAACTCTCTCTAAATACCAACAAGCTTTTTCCTGGGAGTACTCTGATATGAAAGGTATTGATCCACAACTCTGCACACACCACATTTATATTGAGAAAGACGTCTATCCGACAATCGCAAAGAAGACTGAACCCCCACCTCAGAGATATTATTAAAGAAGAGCTACAAAAGCTGTTGGACACAGATTTTATATACCCTATCTCAGATAGTCGATGGGTTTCCCCATTAGTGATCGTCCCAAAGAAAAACAGGAAGTGGCGAATCTGCGTTGATTACAGGGAACTAAACAAAGCTACTCAAAAAGATCATTTTCCATTACCTTTCATCGATCAGGTCCTTGATACCTTGGCAGGGAAGAAATTCTTCTCTTTCCTAGACAGTTTCTGCGGCTAGAATCAGATCTAGAGTACCCCAGAAGATTAGGATAAAATGACATTAACATGTCCCTGGGGTACCTTTGCCTACAAAGTATTGCCCTTCAGACTTTGTAACACTCCAGCTACATTCCAAAGGGCCATTCTGAGCATATTCAGTGATCTGATTAGCAAAGGGCTCGAAGTCTACATGGATGATTTCACCACGTATGGTGACGAATTCAATCAAGCCTTGAATAATCTGGAGAAGGTATTGGAATGGTGCATCACTACCAGGTTATGTTTAAGCCACGAAAAATGTCACTTGATGATGAAAAAAGGTCTGTTATTAGGGCATTCATTTCTACAGATGGAATTAGAGTAGACCCATCAAAAATTGAGGTAATTCTTAATCTACGTACTCCACACACACAAACTGAGGTACGTAGTTTCCTTGGTGCTTCAGGATACTATCGCAGATTTATGCCAAATTTTTCAAAAACCACTGCACCTTTACATGCTTTGATAGGTAATGTAGAATTTCAATGGTCTGACAAATGTGATGTGGCTTTTGCAAGACTCAAGAAACTGATCTCAACAGTGCCATTGTTGAGGGGACCTAATTGGAAAATACCATTTCAAATTTCCATCGACGCCTCAGACATTTCCATAGGTGTTGTTCTGGGACAGGAAGAAGAAAAGAAACCCTACGCCATTTATTTCATTAGCAAGAATATAACTCCAGTCGAACTTAATTATACAGTAACAAAGAAAGAGTTCTTAGCTGTTATACATGCCATCAATAAATTTCGTCATTATATAACAGGCTATCCAGTTATCATGTATACTTTTCATTCTACCATTAGATATCTAGCTAATAAACCAATTACTAATGGACGGGTCACTAGATGGTTGTTATTATTGCAGGAATTTGATATCACCATCAAAGATCAACCTGGGAGAGAAAATATTGTCACAGACTTCCTGTCCTGATTCCCAAAAACAGATGACTCATTAACAACTAAGGATCAATTCTCGGATGAGCATCTATTTGTTGTCGACACAAAACCACCTTGGTACGCTGATGTAGAAAACTATCTAGCAGTGGGAAGATTACCGACACATTTATCATCAAAGGAAAGACGACTGATCATCTATCATAGTGCATGATTCACTTGGATCAGTGGATATCGTTTCCACACTGGAGCTGATCTCCAGATCCGGTGATGCATACGAGAGGATGAAATCTATGACATACTGAAAGTAGGACATGACGAGCCCTATGGGGGGAATTTTGTAGACTGCGGGACTGGACACAAAATCTTATAGATGGGCTATTATTGGCCCTCAATATTCAGAGATGCCAAGAAATATGTCCAGACATGAGACAGTTGTCAACGGATGGGGAAACCAGGTCAAGCTGATGAAATTCCCTTGAAAACACAACTAGTTGTAGAACAACTTGAAAGATGGACGCTGGAATTCATTGGCCCCTTTAATCCAAAGTCAAATCAAAAGGCCTATATTCTCATTGCAATGGACTACATGACCAAATGGGTAGAGACGAAAGCTTTACCAAATGAAACAGAAGAAGTACTCATCAAATTCCTTTTCAAATTGTTTGTACGGTATGGACTACCCAGAGAAAAAATTACGGATGGAGGGTCACAATTTACAGACCATAGAATCACTGCCACCCTGGACAGCTATCACATCAAGCAAAGAATTACTTCTTCATACCACCCACAATAAAACGGGAAAGTAGAAAGCACCAATAAGGTCCTAGAGGCAATTCTGACGAAGATTGTCTCAACAAACCGACAGAATTGGGCTACTAAGATCCCAAATGCCTTATGGACTTACCGTATAACCTAGCGTAACACCACTGGCTACTCTCCTTACCATCTATTATATGGTAAAGAACCCATCTTCCCAATAGAATTCGAGATAAAGACCCTAAGAATGGCCCAGGAAATTGGACTAAATCTTACAGAAGCACATAAATGACGCCTTCAACAACTCAACGAATTGGATGAAGCACGCTTGTCTGTTGTGGAGCGCACAACTGTTATCCAACAACAGAGAGCAACCTAGCACGACAAGCATATCAAGAAGAAATCATTCAAGAAAGGTGATTGGGTGCTCCTCTATGATTCCATATTTCAGGACTTTCCTGGGAAATTATAGACATGATGGTTAGGGCCGTATGAAATTAATGAAGTCCATGATAATGGCATGGTTACTTTGAGCACCATCGATGGGTCTGGATCACCCTTTCTGGTCAATGGACACCAGTTGCGACTTTACCACCAACCACCTTCAAAAGATTTTTTCTATCAAGAAGTAAGTAAAGACCCTATGGTGCATATTTTGGCTGGCTGGGAAGGTAACGCAACCACCCCAACTCCATAAATGATGTATTCTGTTTATATTGTACATATTGTACATAGTTTTCCAACTGAGTGGTTAGTTTTTTTGTTTTATAAAAATTCATCTAGGAAACAAGAATCAAGATAGATAACTACAATTAGCACCTTCTTCTGTTCCATACTCCCATTTTGTTTTATCATACAGACTCTGTCTTTTACATGTTCATGACGATGATGTTCCTTTCTCACATGCCTATTGTTCCTTTTTGAATAGAACAATTGTTGTTCCCTTTCTCGTGCACCCGTTGTTTCCTTTTTGAAACGTAACAACTGTTGTTCCCTTTCTCACGTGCCTGTTGTTTCCTTTTTGAACGGAACAATTTTTTTTCCCTTTCTCACGTGCATGTTGTTCCTTTTTGAACAAGAACAACTATTGTTCCTTTTCGTGCGATTGTCGTTCCCTTCTTTACCATTCAAACACTAACCATTCCTCCGTAAGTGCGGATTTCATCAAATAATTTTCACCAGCACTACCTCTAATCATCATCACAACGATCTGTCATTATTTTGTGGATGGTCCCACACATCTTATCAATTTTTTTTTTCGTGGAATAATCTCTCTAAAATATCTTAAACCTTGTTCATAATCAATCACCATCATAAGTTGTTTCGTTCCCTTATATATACAAATATACCTAAATGATATTTTTCCTCTATATTATAAGGAGTCTTCAACAAGATTTTACTTGGCATATTTACACTTCCTTATACCATCCCTTACTCTTAAGGAGTAGATGGGCCTCCCTTTACAAAAACAAAAAAAAACAAAAACAAAAACAAAAACAAACAAACAAATAAAAAAATACACACACACATATATATATATAATAAAATTTTCCCATAAAGAACGGGGGGTATCATCACGAGCCAACCTACCATGATCATAGGATACTAACCTAAGTGACATTCCCATTATGGCTACCACACCAGGGCAATGGCCTTTGACATTTTCTTTTGTCAAAGGACAAGAGGTCTCATCACGAGCTGGCTTGTTCACTTAAGTTATAATCTAGTGAGTGGCATTATCATCATCTAGCCAGCAAACAAGGATAATGGTCTTTTTAGGAAAAGACAATTCAAATATTTATTAAGAAAAGATACAAATAAATAAAGATACACAACAAAAACCTTTTTCATAAAGAACGGGGGGTCTCATCATGAGCCAACCTACCACGATCATAGCATACTAACGTAAGTGACATTACCACTATGGCTACCACACCAGGGTAATGGCCTTTGACATTTTCTTTTGTCAAAGGACAAGAGGTCTCATCATGAGTTGGCTTGTTCACTTAAGTTACAATCTAGTGAGTGGCATTATCATCATCTGGCTACCAAACCAGGATAATGGTCTTTTTGGAAAAAGATGATTCACATGTGTATTAAGGATAAAGGTTCATATAAGGGTTAAAAGGAAACCCTGCCAAGGCTATGGACACCTTCCAACAGCAACGATTTTGCCTATGGTATGGAATATTAGCTCAAAATACCAAGTTTTTGTGTGTCTATAGATCTCCTTTACTCAAATAATGAGGCTATCATATCAGTTATACTCAATCACCCAGAAAAGTAACAATATTATGTTATGTGGACTATTTAAAAAAAAATGAACAGATTTAATTTATTTTTGATTGATTTTCTCTATAAATCATTTTTTAGGTATAATAACTTTACAAATTCCACACATCAAATGACTATCGTTTAAATGATTTTTTGTGGCATGTGTCTTTTTGAAAATTATATATGGTTAGCCCCTACTAGTGGTGGCAATGAAATCATTACCTCTCACCTGAAATAACTGCACTCATTGCTTCCGCCTACACTGACGGTCGAGGACAACCTCTACATTAATGAGGGGGATGCTTGGCACACTTCCAGACTAGCTGTAATGATTGCAATAAATACAAAACCCACATCTTTATACATTCGTTGTTACTGATATTTTCCATTTCTGGCATTTGCTTCTCCAAAGATGGTCTAACCGAAATTGTAAATAGGAACGATAGTCGTTCTTTCTTTCTCATAGAAATATGGGTGGCAGAAGTGTGTGCAGAGAGCCGACATTACTCCAGATTACAAAATAGGCAAGAGAAATCCTACATCGCCTAGTGTGGACCGATTACTTCAGTCGATTGCAAGGTTATGACACAAACGTCGTGCTCAAATTATTTCAAAACCTGCAAGGAGAAATCTCTACGGTCCAAGGCATGCAAATCTCAGTTACTCTGAAAATCGTAGCAGAAGTCATAGGCCTCCCTAACATAGGAATTCAATGGATAGGGAAATACACGAAGCTGAGGGAAGTTGTGGAATCTTTCATAGAACCGGGGGAAGAATTGGATAAAAAATGAAAGGGACTTAATCCTAGCACCCTCAGTGAACCGTGGAAGGAATTGGCAGGGATAGTTCAGTGGTATATCACCTGTGATGGATGATACGATGTAATTCGACCTCGCCATCTCAAATTGTTGGCGGCCTTGAAGCAATGGTTAGTACTTAATTTACCTTTCTTCCTGCATACCATACTACATGAAGTTTCCTTGAGAACACAAAAGTCCAAGGATTTTGTTACTGTCATTAGCCACCACAGATTAGTAAAATTAATAGTGGATAAAGCATTGAGTCAAACTCAGTTGACTTCGGAGAATTTGATTGAGGCCAATAGACCTCCACAACTAGAGAAGGCGACCACCACCCAAAGAGAAATTCCACCACCTCAGATTGAAGTTGAAGCAGAACCTACTCAAATCATTAAGGCCAATAGACCTCCACAACTGGAGCAGGTGACCACCACCCAAAGAGAAATTCCACCACCTCAGATCGAAGTTGAAGCAGAATCTGATCAAATCACTAAGGCCCAAACCTCATAGACTCAAGCATTAAAAAAAAGAAAGAAGAGAAAAATGGTTTCTCTTAGATCCCCCCCTAGGACAAGGAAGAGAAGCAAACAAATTCAGGAAACAACTAAAGCAGTTTAGGATGCAACAGAGCACCCTGAAGAAATTCAGAATTTCATAGAAAATCCTTTACAGGAAAATGTTCAAGCAATTGAGCAAGAAGAGTAGACAACACAAAAGGATAATCAGAGAGACACCCAACCTGTAGCAGAGCACCTGACAAGACACTTTTTGAAGATCTATGAGATAGAAATAGATCAAGTTTTGGGGAATTTAGGAATCTTAACTGATAGAGATGAACATAATATGGAAAAAGAACCAGAACCAACCTCCTCTTCAAAACCAGCTGAAAAATTTCATGACATTGAAATGTCTTTTCCAGATGACACAGCACAGGAGGAATTTCTTTTTGAAACAGGACACCCTCTTGGACAACCAGAGAACTTGGAAGAAATAGAGGGACAACCATCTGTTGGACGAAATGAAGAAGGCCTCGAGATCCCTCATAAACAGAAATCATCCAAAAGCCAGAAACAAATTAGGAAATTAAAGAAAGAAAATAAATTGTTGAAGAAGAAGGCTAAGAGGGTTGTGATATTAAAGAAGAAGGTGGGAAAATTCAAGGAGATTATCAAGGAATTGAGGAAATAGTTAGAACTAGCAGACAAGGTCCACAAAAGAAAGAAAAAAAAAAGACCAGAATGCAAGGAAGAAACCCTCTTCCTAAGAAAGCAGCTAGTACAACTTCTGTAGGAATACAGACAGATCCTGAGGAATTAATGGTAGAAGAAGCAGTAGTTCAGGATGAAGATGTAATTCCTGTAGAAACACAAGAGATGGCTGATACTGAGATACAAATAGACACTCTGATTTTAGAGGAAACAACTCAACTTTTTGAGCAAAATGCTACTATTAGGAGACTGGAGGAAGAACTACTGCAGTCTCAGCAAACCTTGACTCAAAATAGAGGCGAATTACTAATGATAACAGAGCAGTTTCCAGAACAGAGTACTATCATGAATAGACTGGAAGCATATCTTGCACATACCCAATAAGAATTAATTTTCTCCAGAGAATAAATGAATGAATATCAAGCATCCCAATCTCAGGCATAGGGTTCCATCATTCATAAGCTAAGATAAGAATTGGGACAAGCCCAACAAGCATTGATTCAATCCCAGGAAGAGATGAGTGCTATGGAAGAACACCAAGCATCTCAATCTCAAGCACAAAGTGTCATCATTGATATACTAAAAGAAAAACTTACACAAGCACAACAAGCATTGGTCCAACACCAACATGAAATGGTAACTAGGACTGAATATCAAAGGGTTGTTAAAGAATTGAAGGATATGACAACAACAAAGGGTGAGACTTATGATGCGCTTACCAGAGCCCAAGAGAAGACCAAAAAGGTGCAAACCCAATTGGAAGAAGCTTTGGAGCAAATCAAACACATATGTGATGTCGACTCTGATGCCATCAATTGCAGAGCCCCTGCCACTAATTATTTTTTATTCTTGCTAGAATGGTATCTATTGTTGAGGGTGAAGGCCATCAGAGCAAGTAAACCCATTTCATTTTCCACTGTTCCAGAATTTATTTCATGTTTCATAGATCAAGAAGAGAAGGTACAATACCTTTTGTGTGAATTATATTTCCATAATCTCATTTTGGATGAAGTTAGAGGAGACAACCATGGCCTCTTCATAGGGGACATACAATTATAGGCATTCCTGTCCTTTACTAGGAACCAGGTCAGATGGGGTAAGGCTCACAAAATGTTCATAAATAGGGAAATTGGTTTAGATCTTTGGATTAGAGGAGAGCCTCCAAAATCCTTCCCAACTATCATGCGACACAAGACCTTCATGAAAAGGGTAGGGGTTGTGGACTCATTGGCTCCTATCCATTTACATGTTATCTGCTCAGGTATCACATATTTTGGAGAATTCAAGGAAGAAGCTCTTGCTTCTTCCAAGCTAAGATGGGATGTATCCTCCGATGAGGTTAAAAGTAGAGAGCCCTTTGGATATAGGAATTTCTTTGCAACAACCTTTAGAGTAGAAAGATATGCTAGACTACTCCAAGAGGAAGGACCTTCTTGGATGGGATGCATGTATAACCCCCCTCTCCTCTAGTTTCCTCTAGAAGTTTACCAGAAGGATTATCAAATTAATAAAAAGAGACAAGACGTCACTTTTGACGAAATCAAAAGAAACCATGGTTTCAGGAGACCTGGTGAACCAACTTTTCCTTCCTACAGTATAACTAGTTTACATGAAATACTCTATCTTGCATGAGGACATGCAAGAAGGTAAGTTGGGGGGTATGTTGGGTTACGAAAAACGTATAAATATCTTCCTCTTTCCCACAGTTCATGATATGATTTTGATTGATTCTTTAGATAGTTAGGGATAGATAGGAAATAATATGATTAATATGTCTCTTAGGGTTGTTATTAAAGTTTTATTAAATAGATTCTAATTTAGGATTGGAATGGTTTGATTTTGTTGTAGAATTGGATAAATAACTGTCAAAGATAACCAAAGAGATTTTGGCTATGGACAAGCTATTGGAGGTTGAAGACTTTTTAGGCACAAATCAGTTTGAAGATAATGCATTTTCTATATTGTAATTTTATAATAGTAAAGCAATCCTAAGGATCTTTCGATCCTCAGGATAGCTTGATTTACCCAAACTATTTTAATATATAAGAGGGTAATAGATCCAGAAAAACAAAGGAAAAAATGCATTCAAGTAATTAGATTCAGAATTGTTCTGCGCAAGCAGTTTTTGTAAATGTTTTACCGACCATGGAATCAATGAAAGTTTTGAGTGTTTTTATCATTTATGTGCTCTGAGTTTCTCGTAGCAGTACTTTTGAAGACCGAGGGACCAGTCTGAAGGAGCTACTATCTCATTCAGTAATTGTATCAGTTCGAAGTTTGATTTCCATTTTGTGATTTAGATCTCTTTTACAATAGCCAAGGATAAATGCATAAGTGTGTTAATGATTTTATGATTGTTTGTGTATAGAAGAAAAAAATTTCCATTAGTTATTAATGATTGCCGTTATGATTTCCATTCCTGAATTTGTTGCTTGACAGTTCCTCACATTTTCATCCGCGTTGTTCCTTTTCCTTAGATTTATGATTGGTGTTCCTTTCGGTTAAAGTTACAATAGTTGTTCCTTTCGGAAAAGTTACATTAGTTGTCCCTTCCGATTAGATTATGATTGTTGTTTCTTTCCATAGATAGAGTAATTTTTCATTTCCTTTCCAGTAATCAGAATTCATAATTGATAGTGAATTTTGCAAGTCCTTAGTTAGATTCAATTACTGCTTTCTAGTTAAGTGAATTCAATAGATTAATTAGTTCCTTTCCATTTCACAGCATCTTAGTAATCATATTTCAATTCCATTTAGTTCTTAGAATCTCTGGTGAACATTTGAGGAACTTAATTGTTGATGAACTCATATTTGGTTTAGCTACATGATTTTAGGCTACCTGCATAGACTTTGTTGATGTTCTTAAGATAAAAGACGAATATCTGGGTTGATAAATTAATGTTAAACTAAGGTTGTTTTTAGGACATCTTTAGACCCCAACAACATCTACACAGTTCATGCCATGTCAGCGAGTGGTCATAGGTTTTGGTGTCATGATGTGACAAGGGAAGGAGAGAGACTGGGTGGAAGACACCTGACACAAGCAGGCGAAGGCGGTAAACGGATGAAGTCGTAAGAGGTTTGTGGAGGGGCCCATACAAAACCACTCCATTCCAGACACCCCCCTCCCATTAAAGACAGAAAGGTGGAGGGGATCCAGAATTGAACCTCAACAACAGATCTAGGCTCTTAAATCATGACCGTCCAAACATGCATGCTCAATTCTAGACCCCCCCCTCATGTTAAAGGAAGAATGACAAGGGGGGTCTGGAATTGAATCTCGATCGTTGATAAGGTGATAACAGACAGAGATGGCGAAGAATCCCGAGACACCTGCCAGTGGATTGAAGACTCATCATAGAGTTGCTGGCATGTTTTTAGACAAAAGAAGAGTATGCGTGTTTGTCATTGATGGTGAAGATCAGCACGATCCGATGGTGAAGATCAACACGATCAATAGCGTAGCAATATTGGCAATATCAGTAGTGTAAGCTCAGAAGGAGGAAAATAGTCAAAGCACGACAAAGGTTTCATTTCAGAGTTTTGCAGATCGGGAAATCCAAAGGAAAGAGGTTTGAACTCGCGATAACAATCTTGATCGTTGGAGTCATAGGACACGTGGCAAGCGATTGGAATTTTGCTGACTTGCACATTAGAGGAGTCAACAGAGCATGGTGTGGGAACTCGCGATATGCAATATCATGAAAAGATTTGTACTGTTGAATCATTGAGATCATGGACCATTGATCAGGCATGATGAAGGCCCGTGAAGTTGTGAAATCACGATAAGATCTTGACCATTGATCCAAGAGGGACATGTGGCGAGGGATTAACATTTCACTGACTAGAAAGTCAAAGGAGAAAAGTGATCGTTTGATTGGTGAGTGGTCATATCTCATGGTCACATTGTTGAGAGCTGGAGAGCAAAGCTAGAGAAGCCAAGCTCTATTTCGGAGTTTGTGACATGGAGAGTCTAGAGGACTCATCACAGAATACCCGAGACGCGAAAGTGCGAAATGCGTTCTCGAATAAGGCTATGGTCACAGCCAGTGGTTACATCTGCAGAAGATGGAGGAAGAATATAGTAGGTGTTAAGCTCCATCTTAGAGTCTTAGTGATCATGACTTGGAGTATCAAGATTCTTCATCACAAGAATCGCAATATGTGATATCGCGATGAGATTTGGACCGTCGGATCATTGAAGATCTCAACCATTGATCAGGCTTGATAAAGTTGATAAGGTCACGAAATACGAAGCACCTTTTGGTGCAGCCTATGGTCACTACCAGTGGTCATGTGAGGGGAAGAAGCTAGCGGTACTAAGCTCCATCTCAGAGTTTTGGAAATCGCGACTTGGAGTGTTGAGATCCTTCATCAGATGAATGCCAAGATGCGAAATCATGAAATTCAAATTTTGTTTAGTGCTCGGTCACAGCTAGTGGGCATATGAGATAAATGAGAAATCCTACGGATTTAATCCAATGGTACTGGTTAATTGGAAACTTGATCGAAGGGTTAATGTTTCACCTCATAGGTAATCAATCAGTTACGATTCAGTTAGCAGAACTGAATCATGATTCTTGGACGGTTGGCGATTTAGTTGCTGATGCGTTTTCTTGGAGATTCAAGGTGTAACTGAATAGGTGGTATAGGATAAAATGGAGACACAATGACTGTGGAAGGTTGGTTGTTTTGAATGAAAAATGAGTTCTGTTATCTCCTCAAATAAATTGGTGGATATTTTTCTTTTTAGGTGATAGATTGTGGTCCAAAATTTATTTCTAAATTTTTGTAGGTAGGTTAGAGAGTCTATTTTCTGTAAATAAACTCAGAAAGAACTTTTGATTTGGTTTGGTCAAGCAAAAGACAAAATGTCAGGTTTTGGTGGTTTAGGCGAGCCTGAAACGTGCTCATTAACCACCGAAAGCCTTCTTTCTCGGTAGTTAAGAGGGAAAAGCAAAAGATCAGTTAACTACTGAAAAGATTTCAATGGGAAAAATGAAAAGCCCGTGCTTTCACATGAGCCAGTTGTCAATTGGCATAATCATGAAAACATAACCGCCAAAAGTCCATGAAGGTGGTAAGGTATGCATGTTCTTGTTATATCTATCCGAATATTGATACCCTGTTGTCCTTTTAACTACATTTGTCATTTCAAAATTAAGGCTCAACAAAGACACATAAACTCATGCGTGTTTCCCGATTAATAGAAATGATTAGTCACATAGCCCCTCACTATCTCCAGTCACGAGGACACAGATCCATTATGAACCCGATTAATCTCTGATTTGATCTCCATTCATTATCAATTCGAATCCAGGAATCATTGTGACGGTCTTGAGCCCGTGATTTCATCAAGAAAATGCATATTCAGAGACCATAATCCCATTTTTTGTGGTGATTGTCGAGTGGAGTTCGAGTTCAGCAGATCATTATCAAGCCAATTTTCATACCAATCAAGCCAAGTCAATTCATCAAGTAGTTCAAATCCCATATTGTTTCAATTTAATTATACATCTCACCGAAACTCGAAATTTTTGGCTTGTATTCAGTTAGTCTGTTTTCTAAATTCAGTTAGTGATTGAGCTTTGCGATCAGAACTTTGAGTCACCCTGTCTCATTTATTTTTCTCTGAGTCATACTATCTGTCACTCTAAATCATAGAGTCTTTGTCTCCCCGGCTCGAATTTTTTCCTAAATCGCAGGTACAGGTCAACATTTACTAAATGCCGAAAACAGGACCAGTTCTAAGGGATGAATTGGATGGAGTTTGGTACCTTGAGGCGCACCCTGAGGTGGCCAAGTTCTTCAAGCAAACTAGAGTCTATGGATATTGTGAAAAACTGGCAGATTTTCACCAAAATGTGTTTGAAACCTTTGCTATCTCATATGATGGAAGAACAACAACAGTGGGAAAGGAGCAGTTTGTGGTTGATGAGGCAGCCATAGCTGAGTTCATTGGTCTCCCCAGAACAAGCAATTGCTGGTTCAAATCAACTGTGCATTCAAATATTGAATTTAGATCCTACCTACAACCTCTGCACAAAGATATTATATGGAAAAAAGACATACCAATGTCTTATCTGGAACCTAAGTGGCAATCTCTCCTGAAGGCAATCTTTGTTTATATCACCTGTGAAGGTAGATACAACAGAGTCATGTTCTACCACTTCAAACTTTTAGATCACTTCACAAGGGGATCTCCTATCAATTTACCATTTTAATTGCACAAATCCCTCACAAAAATGGCCAGGTAGGTCAAGGCCAATCCCACTAAGGTGGCAAGTAGATTGTCTCATCAAGGACTCATTACTCTCATCGTCAAAGAGTCATTGAAGAAAAGGCAAGTAGATTGGAACTACTTCCTCTTCTAGAATGAATTCCAGACTGATTGGCAACAGGAGGAGAAGGGTAAAAATGTTTCCACTAAGAAGACCATTACTCCTAAAAGAAGTCTTAGAAAATGGAAGGGTATCTCACCACCAAGAGAACCGATAGAATCATCCTCTGCTAAAAGAAAACGAACCAAAATAAAGTTACATTTTGAGGGTGAACAGACCAAGAACCTTGCCGAAGGAAGTAACCCTTTAAACTTACCATACAGTGACTCAGAGTCGGAGCAGGAGTTAGCAGAGACACAAGCTGATGAACAGGTTGAACAAGTTGCAGAAGGTCATCCCAACTTTCCCTCACCAACTCCTCCAGAGGCACACAGTCAACCATTGGAAAAAGCTTCTTCAAGCAAGCCTAAAACATCTAAGGCACGGAAAATCAATAAACTCCTTCAACAAGTCTATGAGATGGAAGTCTTAGAAAGAGTTATTAACAAGGCAAATACAGACTTGACTGAAATAAATGTAGAAATTTTCAACATAAACCAAATTCTCAAAGAAAAGAATGATAAAATCCAGGACAGGAACAAGGTGTTGATAAGGGAGAACATGAAGCTATACAGGCAGGTTAGAATTCTGAGGCTGAAATTAAAAGATTCTGAATCGCCAACACAGGAGAAAATAGGTTTGGAAACTCTAGTTGACTTAGCTACAACAATGGTAGATATACCACAGTCTTTCGCACAACAAGTTGAAGTTCGCAGATCTGCACGAAGAAGAGTTGCATCACCCAAAATACCTTGAACACTCAGCAAAGCATCAAGGTAATCATTTTTGCAAATTTTGAAGTTTTGACAAAGCTAAGTTTTCGGTGGTTTAGGCGAATAGGACGACTATTCATTAACCACCAAAAGCAGAGCTTTCGGTAGTTAAGCCACCTAGAAGTCTTCTATGTTAAACACTGAAACCTGTAACTGGACAGAGGAAGATAAATTTTGCACAGATCGAGGTTTTTCTGATCCAAATCATTTGAAAACACTCATGATGGATGGATGACGAATTATATATTCAGTTTCAAGATCCATTTTTGGTTCATAAGGATTAGAAAGGGTAGCCAAGTTGGTTTTGGCACCTATTTTGGTGGAAACAAATTGGATTTTTTGCACATCTCAACAAATTCGAATTGTATCTCTTGGAAGAGTCATCACTCAGCCTTGGAAGGCTATTCTACACTGCACAATGACTCTACAAGATATGAAGACCATGAAATGTGGGATTGACCTCATTTTGAGGATCATTCCTTATCTTTTGCAAACTGAATTTTGACTTTCTATCTTTAGCTTATCTGATCCATGCTTTTAGGATCTCAAAACTACATTCTAAAGCTATAAAGCTAAAGGTAGAAGATGAACTAGGGGTTTGATTTTGAGTTCTATATTCTATTGTTTTGTATGAAATGCATTTTCTTTAATATATCAGCCTACAAGATTCTTTCATTTGTTATTAGCAGACCCTCCTTCATCTTTGTCTATGCATATGAGTGGAATTCGTTCTTTTGTCTCTGTTTAATGGTCCTATGGTAACTGTCATCTTACTTTTGATTGTTAAGCAAGAATCATAAGCATCTTTGGCTAGTTTCTTGACCCATAATATATATGGTTTATGTATGTTTTGGTTAACCGATTGGTTTTCTTATCCATTTGTTATACAAATCTATCTGATAAATAGCTCTTGAAGGCCTTGTATTGCATGAATATAGTTAGACTGTCTTGAAAATACAATCCAGAGGTTAAGATATTCATCTTGATCCAAACCCACACCTATTATTTAGAAAATAGTTTCCAAAAAGATTAAGTTACTAGGCATCTCTGACTTACACCCTAGGAGAGTTTCTTGGAGTGATAACAAGTTGAACTGTAAGAAAGGGAAAATGACAGTATGCACAGTGTGAGACCGAAAGTATGCGCAATGTGAGATAAAACTTAGAGATGAGTAACAGATGAGGAATAGACAGAAGAAAGAGAAGAATTGCAGAACAACTTGAAGTAGAGAAGAATTGCAGAACAGACAGAGGAAGAGAAGAATTGCAGAACAACTTGAAGCAGAGCAGAATTGCAGAAAAGACAGAGGAAGAGAAGAATTGCAGAATAGTTAAAAGAAAACCAGATTTACAGAACAAAGAAGAAGTGGTAAGAATGATTTATCTGTGTTGTTGGTTATTCAATCATTTATTTATAATAAGGGAGGTAGGGTGGTGCTAGGGAGGACTGTGGTCCTCTGATATTCAAGTTGGTGCATGAATATTGGGAGTTGTAGCTTCCATCTAGTTGTGGCTAGAAAACAAGGTGGCAGGGTGGTGCTTGGGAAAACACAGAGTTTTCTATATGCAAGTTGGTGCTTGTATAAATGGAAGTATGTGCTTCCATCCAGTCGGTGCTGGAACACTCAAGGAGCTGATGCTTCCTTCTAGTCGGTGCTAGAGAAACTAGAGAGTTGGTGCTCTCAACAATTTGGAGCTTGTAAAACAGAGGTAGTAGCCTCACTTTGAGTTGGTGCTCAAACATAGATGATGTACAGAACTTAAAAGACTGCCTATCATTTCAAAGAAGAAGAGGTTTTCTCCCTTTATGTGTTTCCTTATGAAAATCTGTCTCTGTGTATATCTTATGTGTGACTGATGCTCATTATTTATGTTTTCCATATGTTGTATAATGTTGATGATCACTTGAAGAAATATTAAGAATGGTTTAATAGACTTAAAATTGTTTAAGCACAATAAAAACTGATTCACCCCCCCTCTTAGTTGTCTTAGTAATTTCAAAAATTGGTATCAGAGATGGTTCATTTTATTTAAAGGTAGATCTATAAGCTTAAACATGACAAGTCATGAAGGGACTTCAACCAGTAAGCCTCATCTATTTGATGGAACAATTTTTTCCTTTTGGAAGGTTAGAATGAGAACATACCTAATGGCCTTAGGTGCTGATGTTTGGGATGTAGTAGCAATTGGATATACAAAGCTTGTTGTGATGGATTCCAAGGATGATAAGTTAGAATTTAGCTTTAATGCTAAGGGAATGAATGCTATCTTGAATGGACTTGAAGAAGTTGAGTTGTAAAGGTGATGCATCTTCAAACTGCCAAAGAAATGTGGGATAATCTTATTAGCAACTATGAAGGAAATGAGAAAGTAAAAGATGCCAAACTTGAAACATTTAGGTTGAAGTTTGAACAACTAAAGATGAATGAAGATGAAATAGTTAGCAATTATTTTTTAAGAGTTGAAGAACTTGTGAATGCCATGAAGGGTCTTGGTGAGAAGATTGAAGAATCAATTTTAGTTCAAAAGATTTTAAGATCTTTGCTTGATAAATTTAATCCAAAAGTCTTTGCAATAGAAGAACTAAATGATCTTAAAACTCTGTCCATTGATCAACTCATAGGAACTTTAACTGCATATTAAATGAGAATCAACAAAGATAAATCCACTACTAGAGAAGCATCTTTTAAAGTAGACAGGAATACTGATTCAGATTTAGATGATATTGAGGCAAAATTTGTTAGAAGGTTAAAGAAAGGATTAGGAAAATATCAAGGCAAGCTTCCCTTCAAATGTTTTAACTATGGTAAGATAGGTCATTTTGCATATAAGTTTCCCCATCAGAAAAAGGACTAGAACTCTAATGATGAAAATAAGTTCAAATTCAATAAATATAGTAAAAAGAAAAGTTTGTGTGCAAATAATGACAATTCCTCAGAAGACATAGATAGTGATTCATCATGTGAAAACAAAGTGAATGATTTTATTCTTATGGCTATGGGAGATTTTGATGATGAACACACAAGAGGTGAAATGTATGATGAAGAAGTTGTGGTGGATATGGAAGGTTAATTAATCAGTGCTTTGGAAGAAATTGACAGACTCAGATGTAAGAAGAGAAAACAAAAACAGTTGTTGAAGCAGTTTAAAATGAATAGTGAAATACCTAATGAAAACTTTTATCTACTAAAAGTGGAGTTAGAAGAGGCAAAGAAAATAGATAACATACTGAAACAACAATTGTCAGAGAATAAAGCGAGGTGTGAAGCCTTAGAAGAAGAGATAGTAAAAACCAGAAAAGAAATGGAGAAGTTTAAGGGATTGTATCACCAAAATCTGCCAAGTATTAAAGCCTCAGAAGGATTAACCTCCATTCTAAATCAAAAAAAAAACCCAAAGTTGAAATTTGGCTTGGGGTATGAAGAAGGATCAAGTAGTGACCATCCAAGTAATACAGAACCTATCAAGTTTGTCAAATACTCAAACATTGACAACAATCACTCTGCAGAAACAAAGAAAGAAAATCAGCCACCAAGAAGGAATGAAAGAAAAAGTACCAGAACCGAATCTATAGATCAAAGAGATTATCGGCATGAAAGAAATCAACCTCCTCAAAGAAGACAAACTTTTTCAAGGTACACAGGTTTTTTCTATGGTTATTGTTTTTTCTGTTCTAATTTTGGTCACAAAGCTATAAACTGTTCTTTAATATTTAGATATGAACAATCAAGATATTCAACGAATAACCATCTTCCACAACAAAGATCGAGACAACCAAGCAACAAACAACCTCAGACTATAAATCATGCGATGGCTGGGAAAAGGATGCAGTTTAAGCATAACAATAGTTATGAGCATAAAAATCATTATGATCTGTTATTTAGTGAACCAGAATGTTACATCTGTCATAACTATGGACATAAAGCTACAGACTGTCGCTTAAGGAATTTTAATCCAGATTCAAATCCTACTGCTGAAAATTTCAAGATTTGGAAGAAGAAAGAAGATGACAAGTGTAGACAAGTGTTATCAGCCCAAAGAGAAAAGAATCCCTGCTATATTGATAGTGGATGTTCCAAACATATGAATGGAGACAAAAGTAAGTTTCTATCTCTAAGTGAAAGAAAATCAGGGAATGCAACTTTTGGAAATGATGCACCAGGAAAAATAAAAGGTAAAGGAATGGTAAGTTTGAGTAATGGAAAAGGGAAAGATCAAGATGTTTTGTTTGTAGAAGGTCTTAAACATAATCTGCTTAGTGTCATTCAAGTCTGTGACCAAGGATGTGAAGTCATTTTTACCTCTAAATATTGTAGTATAAAATTTGTGAATTCAAGACAGCTAGTTGCAAAAGGGATAAGAACAGAAAACAATGTCTATGTGTTAAAAGAAGAAAAAGAAGAATGTTACTTAAGAAAGTATGATGAAAGTTGGCTATGGCATAGGAGACTTGGACACTTAAATTTTGATCATATGATCAAGCTCAAAAATAGTGGGGCAGTAAAGGATCTTCCAAAGATATCAAAGCCATATGGTTATGTTTGTAAACCTTGCCAGATAAGAAAACTTACTCGCACTCAGTTTAAATCTAAAAACTTTCCTTCAACAGAAAAACCTCTCCAGTTAGTACATATGGATTTATGTGGACCATCAAGGAAAGAAGGTACAGGAAAAGAAAATTATTTTATGTTGATTATTGATGATTATTCAAGACTAACATGGGTTGCCTTTTTGAAAGAAAAATCTGAAGCATTTGAAAAGTTCAAAGTGTTTAAGGATCTAAATGAGAATCAAATAGGAGAAAGATTGAAGGTAGTAAGGTCTGATAGGGGAGGAGATTTTATCTCATGGAACTTCAAAGAGTTATGTGATAAACATGGAATCAAAAGAGAGTACACAATTCCAAGGACTCCCCAACAAAATGGAGTTGTTGAGAGCCAAAATAGATCAGTACAACAAATGGAAAGATCAATGATGAATGAAAGGAGCATACCTCAGACATATTGGGTGGAAGAAATTCATACAACTGTTCATATCCTTAACAAATAACATCTCAAACCACACAGTGACAAAAATCCTTATGAACTATGGTTTGGAAGACCTGCTTCAATCAAGCATTTTAAAGTCTTTGGGAGTAAATGTTATATTAAGAATAATGATGAAAATATTGGCAAATATGATGACAGGGCTGATGAAGGTATCTTATTGGGTTATGCTACAAATATTAAAGGGTACAGATGTTACAATAAGAGGTTGCATAAACTAGTTGATTGTATAGACATAAAAGTTGATGAAGAAATCCCAGTCAGAAATGTAAGCAGTGTTGAACCAAGAATAGAAGGTATAGTTGAAGATGAAGATGAACAGGTCCAAGGATCAGAAAGAGAAGAATCTAAATCAGATGAAGATACAAATACTCAGGCTAACATAAATCAGCAAAAACAAACAAACTCACCTCTCAGAATTGTTAAAAAGAATCATCCTGAAAATTAGATATTTGGAGATATAAATAAAGGAGTTCAGACAAGAAGGAAATTGATTAAAGATTCAAAACAATATCATGTTGCTTTTTTATCTATGAATGAATCTAATTTTTTTTATGAATCCAGCCAACATGATGATTGGATTAGAGCTATGAATGACGAGCTTGATCATATTGAGAAGAACAATACTTGGGAGCTTGTTCCTAGACTTGAAGATAAGAATGTAATAGGTTCTAAATGGGTGTTCAATAATAAAATGAATGAAAAAGGACAAGTTGTCAGAAATAAATCCAGATTGGTCTGTAAAGGGTATGCACAAGTTGAAGGTCAGGACTTTGATGAAACTTTTTCACCAGTGGAAAGATTGGAGGTCGTCATAATGTTCCTTGCATATTCATGTCATAAGAACTTTAAAGTGTATCAGATGGATGTTAAGCCAGATTTTCTTAATGGAGATCTAGAGAAAGAAGTATATATGGAGCAACCTGAAGGATTCTCATTAACAGATAATCCTAATTATGTTTGCAAGTTGAAGAAGGCCTTATATGGACTGAAACAATCACCATGAGCTTGGTATTATAGACTGGACAATTTTTTACAAGACAAAGGGTTCAAGAAAGGTATTGTTGACAACAATCTCTATAGTAAGTCTGAAGGTGATAATTTACTAGTTGTTTTGGTTTATGTAGATGATATTATTTTTTGTTTTACTAATGAATAATCTGTCTAGTGGTTTTCTAACTCTATGAAAACAGAGTTTGAGATGTCCATGATAGGAGAACTGTCATATTTTCTTGGTTTACAAGTAAATCAGAGTTCTGCAGGAATATTTATATCTTGAGAAATGTTTTTGAAAGAGATGTTGAAGAAATTTCAGATGGAGGATTCCCCTCTTGTTAGTACACCTATGGTGGTTGGTTACAAGATCAATAAAGATGATATGTCACCCGATGTTGATCAAAGGACATACCGATCAATGATAGGTAGTCTTTTGTACATCACAGCTTCCCGACCTAATATAATGCAAGTTGTTGTAATGGTAGGTCGCTATCAGCCTGCTCCTAAACAAAGTCATTTGGTAGTTTTCACAAGGATATTCAAATTCTTGAAGGGAACAATGACTTATGGTCTATGGTATCCCAGAAATCAGAATTTTCAGTTAACTGCTTATTCAGATGCAGATTGGGCAAATTGTGTGGATGAGAAAAAGAGCACTAGTGGAGGTGCCTTCCTCCTGGGTAACTCGTTGGTAGCATGGATTAGTAAGAATAAGTGATCTATTTCTTTATCAACTACAGAAGCAGAATACATTACTGCTGCTACTTGTTGCACTCAGATTTTATGGATGATTCAAACTCTTGCAGATTTGAAGGTAAACTATATTGTTTTGATTACAATTCACTATGATAACACCAGTGCGATTAGTGTCTCCAAGAATCCTGTTCTTCACTCCAAGACTAAACATATTCCAATAAAATACCATTTTCTCAGAGAACAAGTCACAAATAGATTCATTCAGCTGAATTATATTCCTTCTATAGAACATATAGCTGATATCTTTACTAAACCATTAGCAGTGGCCCCTTTTGGATATCTTCGTTAAAAGTTGGGTGTTATAACTTCTTTCGTCTAATCTGTTCACCTGATCAGGGGGGAGTACTTATTGAATATCTATTGTATTTCTAAGTTGCTCATTGTTGACAGGGGGAGTATGTACTGCAACAACTCAGGGGGAGCATGTTTCTTCTTTGACATTGATGTCAAAGGGGGAGAAAGTGTGGTAAATTTCAAGGATGCTACAGTGGTCGTAATTTCAAGGATGCTACAGTGGTATAGTTGCATGTTTTTCAAGGGGTTTCCATCAATTCCAAAGGGGGATATTGTTGGCATGTTTTTAGACAAAGGCAGAGTATGCGTGTTTGTCACTGATGGCGAAGATCAACACGATCAAATGGCGAAGATCAGCACGATTAGTAGTGTAGTGATAATGGAAAGATCAGCAGTGTAAGATCAGAAGGAGGAAAATATTCAAAGCACGACAAAGGTTTCATTTCGGAGTTTCGTAGATTGGGAAATCCAAAGGAAAGAGGTTCGAACTCGCGATATGAGAAATCGTGATAACAATCATGACCATTGGAGTCATAGGACACGTGGCAAGCAATTGGAATTTCACTGACTTGCACATTGGAGGAGTCAACAGAGCATGGTGTGGGAACTCGCGATATGCAAGATCATGAAAAGATCTGGACCGCCAAATCATCAAGATCATGGAACGTTGATCAGGAATGATGAAGGCCCATGAAGTTATGAAATCGCGATAAGATCTTGACCGTTGATCCAAGAGGGACATGTGGCGAGGGATTAACGTTTCGCTGACTGGAAATTCAAAGGAGCGAAGTGCTCGTTTGATTGGTGAGTGGTCATATCTTGTGGTCACATTGTCGAGAGATGGAGAGCAGAGCTAGAGAAGCCAAGATCTATTTTAGAGTTCGTGACATGGAGAGTCGAGAGGACTCATCACAGAATACCTGATATGCGAAAGTGTGAAATGCATTTTCGAATAAGGCTGTGGTTACATTTGCGGAAGATGGAGGAAGAAGCTAGCAGGTGTTAAGCTCCATATCAGAGTCTTGGTGATCACAACTTGGAGTATAGAGATCCTTCATCACAAGAATCGTGATATGCAAGAACACGATGAGATCTGGACCGTCGAATCATTGGAGATCTCAACTGTTGATCAGGCTTGATAAAGTTCATAAATTTGCGAAATACGAAGCGCCTTTTGGCGCAACCTGTGGTCACCATCGGTGGTCGCATGAGGGGAAGAAGCTAGCAGTTCTAAGCTCCATCTCAGAGTTTCGGTGATCGTGACTTGGAGTGTCGAGATCCTTCATCATAGGAATCCCGAGATGCGAAATCACGAAATTCAAATTTTGTTTAGTGCTCGGTCACAACTAGTGGGCATATGAGATAAACACGAAATCCTGCAGATTTAATCCAATGGTACTAGTTAATTGGAAACTTGATCAAAGGGTTAGGGTTTCACCTCACAGGTAATCGATCAGTTATGATTCAGTTAGCAGAACGGAATCATGATTCTTGGACGGTTGGCGATTCATTTACTGATGTGTTTTCTTAGAGATTCAAGGTGTAACTGAATAGGTAGTATAGAATAAAATGGAGATGCAATGATTATGGAAGGTTGGTTGTTTTGAATGAAAAAATATTTGAACTGTAAGAAAGGGAAAATTATAGTATGCCCAGTGTGAGACCGATAGTATGCGCAGTGTGAGATAAAACTTAGAGATCAATAACATATGAGGAATAGATAGAAGAAAGAGAAGAATTGCATAATAGCTTGAAGTAGAGTAGAATTGCAGAATAGACAAAGGAAGAGAAGAATTGCACAATAGCTTGAAGCAGAGCAGAATTGTAGAACAGACAGAGGAAGAGAAGAATTACATAACAGTTAGAAGAAAACCAGATTTACAGAACAGAGAAGAAGTGGTAAGAATCGATTTATCTGTGTTGTTGGTTATTCAATCATTTATTTATAATAAGGGAGGTAGGGTGGTGCTAGGGAGGACTGTGGTCCTCTGATATTCGAGTTGTTTCTTGAATACTGGGAGTTGTAGCTTCCATCTAGTTGTGGCTAGAAAACAGGGTGGTAGGGTGGTGCTTGGGAAAACATAGATTTTTCTATATGCAGGTTGGTGTTTGTATAAGTGGAAGTAGGTGCTTCCATCCAGTCGGTGCTGGAAAACTCAAGGAGTTGGTGCTTCCTTCTAGTCGGTGCTAGAGAAACCAGAGAGTTGGTGCTCTCAACAACTTGGAGCTTGTAAAACAGAGGTAGTAGCCTCACTTTGAGTTGGTGCTCAAACATAGATGATGTGCAAAACTTAAAAGACTGTCTATCATTTCAAGGAAGAAGAGGTTTTCTCCCTTTATGGGTTTCCTCGTGAAAATATATCTCTTTGTATATCTTATGTGTGACTGATGCTCATTATTTATGTTGTCCATATGTTTTATAATATTTATGATCACTTGAAGAAAGATTAAGAATGGTTTAATAGACTTAAAATTGTTTAATCACAATATCAACTGATTCACGCCCCCTCTCAGTTGTCTTAGTAATTTCAACAAGAGTCGACTAACAGACATAAGTGGTTCGAAGACTGTTACAGTCAGCAAAGGTTAAGGAATCTCAGCATAATGCCTAGTGATGATGATCGCATGGGGATAACCGCTAGAGAAGCTAAAGAATGGTGATGATGATCAGGCAGAGGTTTGGACACACAGAGAACATGCAGAATAGAGAGAGGGTGTTGAGTCTTAAGGAAGTGAAGATGTGGAAGTGAAGAGTTGCAACGAATATCCGAGGAGGGAGAACGGTGGTTATATATGAGCATGCAGAAGCATTGCGTGTTGGGATGAAGAAGATGCACAATGTGTATAAAAGAAAATGTAGAACAGAGAAGAATAACTGTTGTTGTGAGTGATGCATGCGTGTAGAAGCATGAGGTGTAGGATTTGAAGAATAGAAGAAGAAAAAGAACAAAGATGCATATCTGTGAGAAGAAGAGAAAGATGAGGTGTGCATGTTGAGACAGAGGAGAAGATCAGAAATTTGAAGAGGATTTAAACATGAAGGCATTCATGCAGGCAGAGCATAGAATCATAGGAGAATAGTGATAAGCTCGGTAATCCAATGAAAACTATTGAATCATTGTAATAAATTCATAGAAAGCAAAGTTTTATATTCCAGGGTGGTTGGGAGGTGCAAGGGAGAACTATTGTTCTCTTCTATACAGGTTGGTACCTGTGTGACTAGAAGTTGGTGCTTCCATCCAGTTGGTGTTGGAACACTTAGGGAGTAGGTGCTTCCTTCTAGTAGGTGCTAGAGAAGATAGAGAGTTGGTACTCTTAGCAAGTCGAAGATTGCAAAACAGAGGTTGTAGCCTCACAATGAGTTGGAGATCATAAGTATGATAATGTACAGAATGTAAAGATTACTTATCATATAAAGAAGAAGAGGTTTTTACCCTTTATGGGTTTCCTCAGGAAATATCTGTCTCTGTGTATTTCATGTGTGTGAATGATGTTGAATGTTATATTTTTTACTTCTCTACATTATTTTGATCATCATTGAGAGTTATGTAATGAATTTAAAAATGGATATAATTGTCTAAGCATAGTAACAACTAATTCACCCCCCCTCTCAGTTGTCTAACAATTGGTATCAGAGTTGGCCCCTTTTATCTAAGGGTAGATCGTAGAGCTTAAACATGTCAATCCATGAAGAAACTTCAACCAATAAGGCCCCTCTATTCAATGGAACAAACTTTGCCTTATGGAAAGTTAGAATGCGAACCTACATAATGGATTTAGGTGCAGATGTATGGGATGTGGTAGAGATTGGTTATGTAAAGCCAATTGTACTAGCTAATAAGGATGACAAGCTAGAGTTCAGCTTCAATGCTAAGACTATGAATGCTATCCTGAGTGAGCTTGCAGAAGAAGAATTTGTAAAATTTATGCATTTAGAAACTGCCAAATACATGTGGGACAAACGCATTAGCAGTTATGAAGGTAATGAGAAGGTAAAAGTTGCCAAGCTTCAAACCTATAGAGTACAGTTTGAACAGTTGCAGATGAAATAATATGAAACTATTGGGAAGTACCTCCTGAGAGTTGAAGAACTAGTAAATGCAATGAAATAACTGGGTGAAAAAATTGAGGAACCATCTTTAGTTAAGAAAATACTGAGATCTCTGCTAGATAGGTTCAACCCAAAGATCTCATCTATAAAAAAACTCAATGATCTAAAAAGTTTGTCTTTTGATCAACTTCTAGGAAGTTTGACTGCATATGAAATAAGGATAGTTAAAGACAAACCCACCTCAAGAGAAGCATCATTTAAGGCAAATAAGAATGAACATTCTGAGCCTGATGAAATTGAAGCAAAATTCGTGAGAAGACTAAAGAAAGGACCAGGCAAGTACCAAGGTAAGATTCCCTTCAAATGTTTCAACTGTGGTAAGATAGGTCATTTTTCAAACAAATGTCCACACAAGAAACATGATCATAACTCTAAAGGTGAAAAGATGTTCAAACCCAAGAGATTTGGAAAAAAGAAAATTTTATGTGTAAACGATGGTAACTCTTCAAAAGAAATAGATAGTGACTCTTTGTGTGAAGATAAGGTCAATGACTTCACGATTATGGACCAAGAGGATTATGATAAGAAGGACTCAAAAATTAATGTTGACGATGAAGAAGTTGTGGTTGACCTGGAAGGAGAATTGATCAATGCACTAGAAGAGCTTGACAGACTCAGAATTAAGACGAGAAAGCAAAAAAAATTGTTGATACAGTTCAAGAAAGGTAGTAAAGAACCTGATGAAGACTTTTCCTTGCTAAAAGTGGAATTAGAAGAGGCAAAGAAAATTGAAGACATTCTGAAACAACAGTTATCAGAAAAGAAGGCAAGATGTGAAGCTCTGGAGGAAGAAGTAGTGAAAACTAGGAAAGAGTTGGAGAAGTTTCAAGCCTTGCATCATCAGAATCTGTCAAGTATCAAAGCCTCAGAAGGATTAGCCACCATTTTGAATCAGCAAAGGAACCCAAAAGTAAAAATAGGTCTGGGTTATGAAGAGGGATCAAGTAGTGGTCAGCCCAGTAACAATGAACCTATCAAGTTTGTCAAATCTACCATATATGACAACAAAAAACCTGCAGAAACAAAAGAATATAATCAACGACCCAGGAGGAGTATCGAAAGAGGTACCAGAACTGAATATATAGATCAAAGAAATAATGTACTCTCTGTTCAAAGAAATCATCAACATGGAAAAAATCGACCTTCTCAAAGAAGACAACCATTTTCCAGGTAGCAAGGTTTTTTTTATGGATATTGTTTTTTCTATTATAGCTTTGGTCATAAAGCTATAAACTATTCTTTAAAATTGAGATATGATAAATCAAGACATTCAAGGTATAGATATATTCCACAACAAAGAATGAGACAACCAAGTAACAAACCATCACATAATGCAAATCACTTGATGGATGGGACAAGGAAACAGGTTAAGCATAACAATCGTTATGATCCCTTATTCAACGAGCCAGAATGTTACATCTGTCATAATTATGGACATAAAGTTGTTAACTGTCGCTTAAAGAACTATGAACCAGATTTGAATCCCTTTGCTAAAAATGTCAAGGGTTGGAAGAAGAAAGAAAGTGACAAGTGTGGTTTAGTGTTGTCATCTCAAAGACAAAAGAACCCTTTGTATATATACAGTGGATGCTCCAAACATATGATGGGAGACAAAGGTAATTTTCTCTCTAAGGGAAAGTAAATCAGGAAATGTAACCTTTGGAAATGATGCTCCAGGTAAAATCAAGGGTAAAGGGATGGTGAGTTTAAGTAATGGAAGAGGAAAATCCCAAGATGTTATGCTTGTAGATGGGATAAAACATAATATGCTCAGTGTAATTCAAATGTGTGGCAGAGGATGTGAATTGGTGTTTACTTCCAAGGACTGCAAGATAAAGTCTATAAATTCAGGACAAGTGGTGGCTAAAGGCATAAGGACATAAAATAATGTATATGTGTTGAAAGAAGATAGAGAAGAGTGTCATCTAAGAAAACATTATGAGATTTTTTTATTTCATAGGAGACTTGGACATCTAAACTTTGATCATTTAATCAAGGTCAAAAATCTTGAGGCAGTAAAATATCTTCCAAGAATATCGAAGCCACAAGATTCTGTGTGTAAACCCTGCCAAGTAGGAAAGCTAACCACGACACAGTTTAAATCCAATAGCTCTACTTCAATAGAGAAACCACTCCAACTAGTTCATATGGATTTATGTGGACCATCAAGACAGGAAGACACATGGAAAGAAAACTACTTCATGCTAATCATTGATGATTACTCTAGACTCACATGGGTTGCCTTTCTCAAACAAAAAACTGAAGCATTTGAGAAATTTAAAATCTTTGAGGCTTTAACTAAGAATCAAACAGGCAAGATATTAAAGTAAGTAAGATCAGACAGAGGAGGAGAATTTATGTCAAGTGAGTTCAAGGAATTATGTGATAAACATGGGATCAAGAGAGAATACACAATCCCAAGAACTCTACAACAAAATGGAGTAGTTGAGAGGAAAAACAGAACAGTGCAGCAAATGTCCAGGTAAATGATGAATGAGAAGAAAATTGGTCAAACCTACTAGGTAGAAGAAATAAATACAACAATCCATGTTCTTAACAAAGCCCACCTCATACCAGAGACTGAAAAGACAACTTATGAATTGTGGTATGGGAGACTTGCTTCAATCAAACACTTCAAAGTCTTTGGGAGTAAGTGTTACATAAAGAATAATGATGAGAACCTTGGCAAGTATGATGATAGGGCTTATGAAGGCATATTCTTAGGGTATGCTACAAACAGTAAAGGATACAGATGCTATAATAAGAGGTTGCATAGATTGGTTGACTGTATTGACCTCAAAGTTGATGAAGGAATCCCAGTAAGAGAGGGGAACAATATTGAATCAACAACAAAGGATATAGATGAAGTTGAAGTTGAACATGTCCAAGAATCAAAACAAGAAGACTCTGAGCAAGAAGACTCTGAGCCAGATGAATATGAAAATATTCAGACAGACTCAAATCAACAGACAACATCAAATTCCTCCTCCAGGATCACTCAAAAGAATCATCCTGCAAGTCAAATAATTGGTGAAAAAGACAAAGGTGTACAAACCAGGAGAAAGATAATAAAAAACACCAAACAATCACATATAGCCTTCATATCCATGATGGAACCCAAGAATTTTAATGAATCTAGCAAAGATGACCATTGGCTTAAAGCCATGAATGATGAACTTTATCAGATTGAGAAAAACAATACGCGGGAGATGGTTCCTAGACCTGAAGGTAAAAATATCATTGGTTCCAAATGGATCTTTAAGAACAAAATGAATGAGAAGGGCCAAGTTGTCAGGAACAAAGCAAGATTGGTCTGTAAGGGCTATGCTCAAATAGAAGGACTGGATTTTGATGAAACATTTTCACCAGTAGAAAGACTAGAAGCGATCATAATATTTCTTTCTTATGCTTATCATAAAAGGTTTAAAGTCTATCAAATAGATGTCAATTTAGAATTTCTAAATGGAGATTTAAAATAAGAAGTCTATATGGAACAACCCAAGGGTTTCGAACTATCAGATAATCCTAACCTTGTCTGTAAGATGAAGAAGGATTTATATGGGTGAAAGAAATCCCCTCGTGCTTGGTATCACAGACTAGATACGTATCTCCAAGACAAAGGGTTCAAGAGAGGAACAATTGACAACAATATATATATATCAAAACATATGGTAATTATTTTCTCATTGTGATGGTCTATGTAGATGACATCATCTTCAGATGTAATAAGGACTCATTGGTAAATTGGTTTTCTTCTGCCATGGAGTCTGAGTTTGAAATGTCTATGATAGGTGAACTGTCATTTTTTCTTGGTCTGTAAATTACTCAAATCTCTGAAGGAATGTCATTTCTCAAGAAAAATATCTAAGAGAAATGTTGAAAAGGTTTCAAATGGAAGATTCTAAACCTGTGGGCACACCTATGGTTACTGGATGCAAAGTAAGCAAGGATGATGACTCACCTGATGTTGATCAAAGTTCATATAGGTCAATGATAGGTAGCATGTTGTACATCACAACATCTCCTCCAAACATAATGCATGTTGTTGGAATGGTAGGAAAATATCAGTATGCACCTAAAAAATTCATTTGCTAGCTGTCAAAAGGATATCCAGATATTTGAAAGAAACAATGAACTATGGACTATGGTATCCTAAGAATCTGAATTTCCAATTATCAGTCTACTCATATGTTGATTGGGCTAACTGCATGGATGAAAGGAAAAGCATGAGTGGAGGTGCGTTCTTCTTAGGAGATTCTCTAGTAGCGTGGTTGAGAAAAAATAAAGGTTCCATTTGTTTATCAACTACAGAGGCAAAATACATTGTTGCTTACTTGTTGCACTCAGGTATTATGGATGATTCAAACACTTGCAGACTTGGAGGTAAAATATATTGTACCAATCCCAATTCATTGTGATAACACTAGTACCATAAGTGTGTCCAAGAATCCTATGCTTCACTCCAAGACCAAGCATATTCCCATAAATTACCATTTTCTGAGATAGTAGGTCACAAATCAAATGGTTCAGGTTCATTACATTCCAACCACAGAACAAATTCTATATATCTTTACTAAACCCCTAGCCAAAACACCATTTGAATATCTTCGTCAGAAGTTGGGTGTCATCTCGTCTCACACCTAAGAGAGTCCATCCTGTTAGGGGTAGTATGTGGTGGTTGATTATATGATACCTTTGATGAGTACTGCAACAGCTCATGGGGAGCATGTTTTCTTTGACATTGATGTCAAAGGGGGAGAAAAGGAGTGGTCCAGGCCAAATGCTCTAGTTGGAGGTCCAAACAGATTCGCGCAACCATTCAAGGCTTCCATCAATGCCAAAGGGGGAGATTGTCAGCAGGTTTACAGTTGGGAGTGAGCTTGTCATTGATGGAAAGAACAACGATGTCCAAAACAATGATGGAAAACAGGATCGGAAGACATCGTAAGTCTATACAGGAGGAGCGCATAGATGGAGTACAGATATCGAGCATTAGATCTGAGCGTGGGGTCCAACCATCATTGGATCTGGGAGAACCTACACGTTCTTTTAAGTGCAAGGAGAAGTGGGTTTACAAAATGTCGAAAGAAGGAGGACCGTCCATCCTTGGGCAGGACACTTGGTCACAGATCAACATTTTGTTGACTGGAAAGTCAAAGAAAAGAGGTACGTTAACCTCTCGAACTCATAATATGCGAGATTGCGAAATGATCTATGTCATTGAAGCTAGAGGACACATGGAAAGTGATTGGTATTTAGCTGACTAAAAGGTCAAAGGAACGAAGTGCTATACCCTTCCAACTCATGAAATGTGAAATGATGAAATGATCTAGACCATTGGATCGAGGTAGGCTATGGAGTGTTGGATGCATATGACACATGGCAAGCAATTACGACAAGAGTGGAATATCGTCATTTTGCACATCGGGAAATCTAAAGACAGGAGGTTCTCTAAATCCTTGAAATTGTGATATGCAATATCCTGAAATGATATGGACCATTGGATCGAGGTAGGTTATGGAGCATTGGATGAACATGACATGTGGCAAATGGAATATCGCCATATCGAGGATCGTGACTTGGAGTGTCAAGACATGTCATGTGCTCTAACTCCTTGAACTCGTGATATGAAAAGTTGCAATATAATCCTAGTCGTTGGCTCGAGGATGAATCCAGGCCATCAGATCCAAGAGGTGAACATGGTAGCCACACGGTTCATGCCATGTCGGCAAGTGGTTAGAGGTTGTGGTGTCATGATGTGACATGGGAAGGACAGAGACTGGGTGGAAGACACCTGACACAAGTCGGTGAAGTCGGTAAATGGAGGAAGAGGTAAGAGGTTTATGGAGGGGCCCATACAAAACCACTCTATTCCAGACCCCCCCCTCCCATTAAAGACAAAAAGGTGGAGGGGGTCCGGAATTGAACCTCAGTTGCACATCTACGATCTTAAATCACGACCATCCAAACATGCACGCTCCATTTCGAACCCCCCCCCCCCACATTGAAGGTAGAACAACAAGGGGGGTCCGGAATTGAATCTCAATCGTTGATCTCATCGTGTGAATACTGGCCTTCTAGATCAACCCACTATTTAACAAAATGCGCATTTTGCAAAATACATGATCAGGTGACAATAGAGAGAGATGAAGAAGAATCTCGAGACATCTTCCAGTGGATTGAATACTCATCATAGAGTCGACTGACAGACGGAAGTGGGTTGAAGACTGTTACAGTCAGCAAAGGCTAAGGAATCTCAACATAATGCCTAGTGATGATGATCACATGGGGATAACCGCCAGAGAAGCTAAAGAATGGTGATGATGATCAGGTAGAGGTTTGGACACACAGAGAACATGTTGTTATTGGATAAATCCATAAGTACGAACATAAACCAATCTCCCTAGATCCACCTGGATCTAGAGCAAAACACACCAGAACATGACACTTTCCTTAAGTTTAAGTATTGAATTTACTAACTAAAGAGGGATGAGTGGCATACCATTTAAATGTCACTTTCTCTCGCTATCGCCATCCTAGCTCCGTTCCAACACTCATACTATGATGATCCTGCAAAAGAACGCAACCAACCAAAAGTGATAGCAATATCATAAACTCAATATAAACCTATGTATGTGATCAAGGAATCATACAATAAAACACAACAAGCTTTATAGGAAAGAATCATATTACTGTATCATATTAAATGTGAAAGAGAGATTACAACCATGGCTTTGATGTCGTAAGGTCCCTTCCGACTGTCCTTCGTTCCCCACACACTTCTTGCTCCAAGGATTCTGAAACCATAGATCTGATAACTACTCACAATCCATCTTGACAAAGCAAATCTCAAAGCCACTCCAACCAAGCCAAAGCTAACAAGCTCAAGAACCAACAAAGCTAACCCAAGCTCAAGCTAACAAAAGCTAACTTTCTCCAAGAGAACTCCTCTCCTTTTATAAGTTGAAGAAGATAAGGTGAGGAGGT